>LOJH01007263.1:10776-26855 GCA_001685095.1 Ellobius talpinus
TGCCTTTAATCCCAGCACTCGGGAGGCAGAGGCAGGCAGATCTCTGTGAGTTCGCGGCCAGCCTGGGTTACAAGAGCTAGTTCCAGGACAGGCTTCAAAACTACAGAGAAACCCTGTCACGAAAAAACAAAACAAAACAAAATTTAGCCGGGCGGTAGTGGCACATGCCTTTATTCCCAACACTTGGGAGGCAGAGGCAGGCAGATCTCTGTGAGTTCGAGGTCAGCCTGGGTTACAAGAGCTAGTTCTAGGACAGGCTCCAAAGCTACAGAGAAACCCAGTCTTGAAAAAACAAACAAACGAACAAAAATATTAAAATTTTAGGTAAGTGGGGGCATTGTATACATCCACTAATGTAAGAAGAGCTGGCTGAGATCAACTAGTGCCTCGAAAGCTGCTGTCTCATTGGCTCACTGGACAGTGATTAAAAGGCTTCCTCTACGAAAAGCAAGGGTTGAATAGTTAATTGTATTTTATAATAAGAACTATAGAGGAATCAGATCTTACACAGCCAACTAGGGAGCACGGACAGTGGTATGAACTCCAGCTTCCCATTCTTCTTATGGAGGGCATGATGCATACACAGGGATCTTATTGTTGTTATGACTATTAGCTTAGTTTTCCTATCTCTACTTTTTAATGTAAAAAAAACTTCAGACCCACAGAGACACTTCTAAAAGTACACTAGAGGTGTTCATCATTACATGTTCATTGTTTTCAATCTCTGCCGTTTTTATTTTTTCTGCATGGTATTGATGAAGGTCATCGTGTTAGAGACACATCAGCATCTCCTTCCTTTTGTTGCCTATCTACCAGTGCTACCTGAAGTAAACACAGCGCAGGCGGTTTCTCATGTCCGCCATCTTGACCTGGCTTTTTCTAAGCATCCCTGCACAGATTTCTTTTGTCACACCGAGGCAATCATCTTGCCTGTCAGGCAGTTCACATCCAAGTTGTTTCTCAAATATCTTTCACAGCTTTCTATAAGAGAAAAATAAAATAAAATGATCCAAGATTAAATCAAGAATCATTTATTACATTTTACTACCTGTCTGGTTATTTTAACTGAAAAAAAATCCTTTTTCAAAAAATATAACTTCTGAGACTGGAGAGATGGCTCAGTGGCTGAGAGCTCTTGTTGCATTGTAGAGGACCTGGGTTCGGTTTCCAGGATGAGTCACGTCCATCTATAACTCCAGTTCCAGGGTATCTGAGACCCTCTCTGACTTCTGCCGATATTGTGTGCATGTCATACACATACATACAGGCAGGCAACACACACACACACACACACACACACACACACACACATACCCAAAAAAAAGATCTCAAAGAAAACGTGTCTAAGACAACTTAAGAAAATTGTCTCAGATCTGAAAGTTGGCCAGATTCAGCATGGGGCTTCTAGGTAAGCATTATGGGAACTTCTACTTCAGGTTGAAGGTGAAAGTCTGACTGAAGGTCATCAGGGATGGCTTTCCTGTCAGAAACGATTTGCAAGTTAACAGACTTGTCAATTATCTTGGATTTAAGATTTCATATGGAACGTGTTCGAGGATTATCTACGGAAACTGTTTTTCCCTATGCCAGTGGTTCTCATTTGAGAATAATTCTAACTCTGGGGGTGGGCGGGGTGGTCACCCCCAGAGATATCTTCAGCTCCTCACATGGAAGAACTGTTCCTGCCACCATCTTGGCCGAAGCCAAATATGGTCTATACTGTAATAGAGAGGACTGCTGCCCACCAAGAGACGAGCAGCTCAAAATGTCAATGGTGCAGAGGTATTCTTTACATGCACAGATGAGATGACTCTGCTTATATCTGGAATACTGTGGAGGGTTGTTAAGGGACCGTAAACATCGTGTCACGTGCAAATGCTGCATACGCAAAAGTCAAGAGCAAAATATCGCCATCGGAATTACTAAAGAACTGGATTAATAAAGACTTATAAAAACTTTGACATTTTTCTGCTCAAGGGAATACCAACCTTGGCCTGTGCTCTTTCTTCACGACCTCCCTTTCGGGTACAGGTGAAGAGGAAGAATCCTCCCCATATGGTTTTACCCTCTTCTTGCCTTGCAAAGAGTGTGTTTCCTTTATCAGGAGATGAGTAACAGCTCCCATGTGTGGTTTACAGGACTCTAACTCCATTCTCCAAGAGCAGCCACCCCATGCTCCGGACTCTGCTTCTGCTGCCAGGCTGCCTCCGCCGTCAGAGAGCAAGTGAGGTCACCCAGGCTGGGATGGCAGAGACTACACCAGCCTTTTGACCTTGGCCTGGCTCCCTTCTTGCTTTCAGCTCTCTCTCCTGTGGTGTCATTGTGGGCCTTCCCTTAACAAGTGCCTGCTTGTTCTTTCTCCAAGCTCACAGGGTGTCAGAGGCCCAGACTGAGCCCTGTTTGCATTCCTGGGGCTCCTGGCCTTGGGAATCCTGCAGCTGCAGGCTGAATGAGGCCATTTGACGCTAAAGCTGTGGCATTAAGTGGAGCTGGATGGCACGGGGTCCTCTCAGTCAGTAGTGCGGTCAAATCTTCAAGCAGACTCATACTCATGTTCTTTTGGGGGGGGGGAATGAGTTGCTTGTATGAGCTTCCACTCTCCACTATTTTGTTAGCCGAGCAACAGGAATCTGGGTTCTGCTCCCACAGCACTGGGCTTCGCATTCTGTGCCTGGTAAATATTATTCAACCCACACAATAGATGTCAGAGTGCTGAAACCAAGACTTATAGATTGGGCTGATACACTATAGAAAGGAAAAATCTGTTTCTTTTACCTCCTTGGCATGTCCTGCAGAGGCTCTGTGGATCAGACGCATGACAAATGAACAAGAAAAAAAAAACAAAGTTTACTAGCACGAGCTTTGAGATACCCACAGGAGTGCTAGCAATCCCTTTATCCTGCTAGAATGAACATGGCGTGCCATCTTAAGCACAGAACAGTTCATGAGTAAGGGCCAAGACCAAGAGGCGAACTCTCAGTTTCCTGGGACAGCAACTTGTCAGATGGCAAATGCATCAGGAAAGCAATGAGAGACGGTGTTTTTGTTTTGTTTGGGCGGGTTTTTGTAAAGTTTGGTAGGCAAATCCCTGTAGGTCTAACTGTAGGACTAACTGTGTGAGCTGCAAGGACCTAAAGTTGTCTTTATCGACTAACTTATTCCTGGTGGGGAATGGAAGGTAGGCATCTTTCCAAATCTGTGCCCTGATTTTAGACAGAGTGGAGCTTCCCTTGCATCTCTTTCTCAACCAATTTCAACTCCGAGTCATCATCACACCAAAGTGGCACACTGCATGGTTAGCATCTTCTGTCTTCCTTGGTCGGTGCACTTCTCTGTTTTCTCCATCGACCCCCTGTCTTCATCTTCGGTTTTAGAAGTCGTCTTCCCCGAAAGGAGTGGTTTTCCATTAAACAAGTAATACATGCTCTTTTACAAGCAAACTCCAGGTATACTGTCTCCATATCCCTGAGCAAGTAGCTCTGTGGCCAATGAATTTCTAAATATAAAATGCTACACTTGGCTATAACGGAAGACCCAAAACTCCAAGATTCCACAATCTTCCACAACCAGCTTTTATAATCTTCCAGTCCCCAAACAAGTTTACTTTTCCTCTCAAGCCCATGCTCTCTGCTGACCTTTTGTTCAATGAACCAACTCTGCTTTTCTTGCCACCATGCCTTTGTACATCCTAGTCCCCGTGATGCTCACCCTGCCTTTCTTTGCGCTGCCAACTCCTGTGCAGGCTGCACTTTAGGTCAGTCACCCCCCAAATGTGCTTCGCACAGAACCACCTCGCGTTGCTTTTCACATCCTGTTCCAGTTCAACAAGAATCTTTGGGTTATAGAATCCAAACACGATGAGTCTGTATCCTTTCTTGTGTGACCTTACTGGACAATGAGTTCCAGAGTCAGTGGCTTCAGGGGGTTTTCTGCAACTCTCGATGTGCATGGGTGTCACTGGGCGCTCTTTGGGCAGCTGCTGCATATCTGACCAATTCCAGGGTGAGGCTCAAGTGATGCTGCTACCCTAAAGACCTTGCTCTGAATGGCAAACCAGGCTTCCGTTCCTCCAAGGCCCTGGTTCTTTTGGTGTGGTCTCCAGGTGAGAGCCATTGGTGGTTACTATCTGGGAACTTGTTCGGAATGCATAGCCTCAGGCCGCACCTACTGAGTCAGAGCCTCTGGGTCCACCAGCTTTGTTCATCTTGGCTTGCTTCACATCTCCAGGCTGAGCATCAGCATTGCAGCCCCTTCTGGCTGCAAGGATGCAGTACACATTCTCATGTGCCTCTCTGTTCTCAAGCATGCTCTCAAACAAAATGATAATAGTAATAATTTAAATTGGCTTCTCTAAATGAGAATTATGACTCCCTAAGGTGTAAGCGACACAGTGATGATGTCACCAGCAAGGGTGGCCTTTTAATCTCTGATGAGTCACAGATGCCTTTACCACCTCTGTGCTTCTTCTAGGCATCCATTTACCCTCCCTGCCTGAGGTTCAAAGCTCTGCTACGCAGGAGCTGCAGGCTCGGAGGACGCTGGCTGCTCTGTCTTGGCTCCACCACGGCGCAGGCAGTGACAAAGCTTCAGTGTATTTATTTCTTCAGGCAGCGCAGGTTCCTGTGCATGTGGTGTGACAGCTACAGGATCCTGCCCTTGGGGCTGTAGAGGAAACACTCAGGTGGGCATTCCAGCACGGGAAGCCACCCTATTGGCTTGTCTCTATGCCCAAAAGCCCTCTCTTAAGGCGGCTACTAGGCCACAACGCGGGCCAAGTGTGCTTTAGTGCTGAGCTAGCAACTGGGTTAGTGATTGGACTGAGCATGGCAGCGGTGGGGAGACTAAAGAGGTCTGCCCTTTTGACTCTCGGTCCAGGCTTTTACAGGCTTCAGATGGCTGGGTGCCAAAGTGAGCACTGTCCTGGGGTCCTAGCTAAGATATCAGGGATCCAGCCACGTAGATCATTTTCTTTTGAATCAAGAGCAATCGCACAGTGGCGTGTGTGCTGCTGCCTTCCCCTCCCATGTCACCCAGGCTGGCGCTTCTGTCACTTAGCTGTTTGAGCTCAGAGTTCTTTCCTTGTTAGCAGCCTTGGTCTAAGGAGGGAGGCGTAGAGAAGCCATGTTAGTAGAGAGGGAGTGCAGCCCTCAATTAGGCCAGGCAATCAGAAGCCTTAATGGAGGAAGGCCTGTCAAAACACAGTGGGGTGTCTGCTAACCTCTGTGGCTGCTTGCTTGCTGTAAGCAGACACTACAAGGTAACAGAGAGACAGTAATGGATGAGTTCTGCTTCTTATGTCTCCTTACCTTTGAAGAGTTTGACAACACTGTCACCTCTTCTTCTCTAAGGAGGGAGCTTGGGGGGATCTAGCTGCATTCTTTCTTGAGGAAATATGCAGCGCCACATAATCAAGGAATAGTCATTAATAAAAAGATGAAATTGGGAACTTGGGCTGTATATTTAATGTAGGAATTCAAAGCACAGGGGTTTCACAGAGGAGAAAGGAAGCAAACCCATGACTCAAGGAGGAGCTGAAGGGGGACACTAGCACCCCTAACCCAGTCTTCCAATGGATCAGAGGGAGGAGGAAGAAGAGGAGGAGGATTCCCTTTCTATGAGCATCCTGCCAGCTGCAGAAACTGCAGTCTCATCCTCTCTGCGCTGGACCGCGGGAGGAAGAACCACCCTTATTGCCTGCCTGCAGTGAAGAATCACTAGCAGAGTGGTAGTGTCTGGCAAGAATTCTCAACAAAGCCATCAAGGCTGGCCTGGAGGGGAGCCATGCTTGACTGGTGAGCGGTGTCCGTCTTGGCTGTGGAAGGGTAAAGACAAGCTGTCTTGGCTGTGGGAGGGTAAAGACAAGGTCCATACATTCCGTGTTTCGTTTCTCTTTGCTTTTCCTATTTAGTTACGTTGTTACCTTTCTCACCAGCAAAGTTTCCATTGGATTCTGATCCTTTAAACCACGCTTCTGGGAAGGTTGTAGCTTAAAGAAAAGGCAAAGCAGGTGGCAATCACACATTTTCTATGTCCCGTGGAATTGGTCAAGTTCATGATTTAAGTGGCATACACACCATCCCAGACTTGGTTCAGTTACCAAAATGCCCACAAAATTCATGCCAGAGAGAACAGACCATTCTTTTTAGGTTCACCCTCCCCAAATGAGGCAATGAAAGACTTGCAATTCTATGGCACAAATAAAAATCTCTCAGTGACTATGTCTCCGCTCAAGAGCCTGACATAAGCAGCTCTGAGCAGGAATCCAGCTTCCCAGTAGGACCTTAGGCAGTGGTGACAGCTGTGTTGGGATGAATATGGGAGAGTGGCTGGCAGCAGAACCCCACTCCCAATGACGCAGGGCCTGTGGGAGGAACGATGAGCCCAGAAAAGATGACTCAGGCTTGGAATCCAGATAAAGAACCAGGAGAGGCGGCGGTGTCGAGAGGAGGCAGAACACAATGGGGGAAGATTCAAACCTCTGCTGCAAATAGCCTCAACTGTACAGAGTTTGGCTTCAGAGTCTACAATAGATTGGACCACATCACCCCAAACACATCCACATTTTCATCTGTGCTCCCCAGACCTGGCAAAAGTGACCTCGAAATGTGAGGCCTGTTCTTTAGATGGGGAGAAGATACTGTCTTAGCTGACTGAGCTCAGAGTCATCACCAGGGAGGCAGAAAGGGCACAGGAGGAAAGGTAGTATGATCATGACGGTAGAGGTCAGAGAAACACAGGGCCATAGAGCGACACTTGCAGGCACCTTCTAAAAGCTGGGACAACAAGGATAAGTTCTGCCCTAGAGCCTCCAGCAAAATGCTGTCTTAGGGTCACATTCTGGGCTTCCCAGAAGCAGAATGGAAAAACTAATGTCTATGAAGCCTCAGGTCACTGAGTCTGTGGAAACTGAGGAACACCCCTGGCTTACTTCTGAAGCACTGGCTGACCACATAGTTTCATTCCCATGGATACCTGTTCTTTGGAAATGGGTGTCACATGATACTTAGAATGTCCTTAGGCATGCATTTCCATGACGTTGGCAGGGTTTTCTTTGGGGTAAATTTTACATAGGTTAAAGGGATCATGGGCACAAGGAAGTCAATTCAAAGTTCTACACACGCAATTGCTAGCTCAGCATCTTCAGACGCTCACTGTCCTGTGCAGAAAAGGGTTTTTAGGATGGGGACTTCCTCAACTCTTGCCTCTGTGAGATGTAGTGGCCACAATAAAGCATCCTACATTCTACAGCTGTATTTATTCTTTTGAAAACATTTTAAAAACTTCATTAATTCATTTATTTATGGTGAGAGCACACTTGGAGATCAGAGGACAGCTTGTGGGAGTTGGTTCTCTTCTCCCATCTCTGGGATCAAACTCAGATCCTTAGGCTTGGCAGCAAGCATCTTTGCCCTCCAAGCCATCTTGCCTGCCTGTATTTATTTATTCTTATTTACTTTTGAATTCTGTAGTGTTGAGATCCAATCCAAGTCATCAAGCATGCAGATAAGTGCCATCCCACTGAGATATACCTTCCGCGCTAGTGATCTTAAATAGAACTCTCTATTGACTTCCTTATGTATCAGTTAAGATACCCCCAAAACCGTTTCAATATCAGCTCTTCATCTATAACAGTAAGAAAAAAATGACTTCAGTTGGGCATATGGACTAAGATATTTATATATTTGGGAGCTAAAGGAAAGTGCATTGAAGACCCTTTCCAAAGAATTTGTCTAAGGGTTTCATGAGGTTAGGATGGGGCCTCCTGTAACCCTCCCAATGAGTTGTACCACCTAAGAGAGTAGCTTGTAAGGGAGCTGTCTGAGACACAGGACTCAGAGATGTGTGGATGGCTTAAAGAGGAAATTTTTCGTGGGGGCTTAATAATATATGAATTTCCCCCAAAGGGGAAAGATGTGCATAGAAAAGTGCCATAGGATATGACTAATTTTCACGAGAAATAGTCTTGGAGATAGAAGACAAAATAAATTTTTTTAGCTATAGATCCTTGGTATGATTAGTAAGAAGAATTTAATTTTCTCTTTTATCTTTGGGATGAGTTTTAAAATTGTGTCTAATGGGTATGTTTTACATTTATTGTTAGAGAAAGGTCATTTTTCATGAGTGGATGCCTAAGGCTAGATGACTGGAGGGGTTAGGAGACTTTCTCAGGAGACAGCTTTAACTTGTCTCACTGAGCTTTGGAGTCCAAGCGCTGCTGAACCTTGTTTTCTTACAGAAAACTGAGCCATGCGAAGAGTCAGGAGAGATGCTTTTAGTGTTGTGGGAAGAAAAAGCAAAGACCGAGTTAGACCTTAAGTCTCTTTCTTGCTGGTTTGGCCGTAAAGAAGTTCCTGAGCTTCTTTCAATGTCCATGATCTGTCTGGTTTTTGGTGCTCAAATGTTAACATGTGGGACCGCTGGGGGTCAGCTGGGGAGACCCGGGTGCCTTTAGCCAATGACTGGCACACTGTAAGGACTCAGGAAATGTCAACTCTTACTTCTGTCAGGAAGGCATTGAGCATTGTCAGCCTCCCAGCTGACATTTCCTGTTGATATGTAAACTTGGCTTTTCAGTGCATACAAATGGAAAGCACTGGGGATTCCTAGATTCTTCCACAGCAATATTTAGTGACAGAGTAATTAGGTGGCCAAGGGACATGATTAACCTCTCTGACTTTTGGTATGTTGGTCTATAAAAAGAGGGTGTGGAATTAATAGACCTTTAGGGTTTCTTCCTGCAACGTTACGATTTGAAGATTTTTTTTTTTTTGGCCTACATTGAAAACCTTCATTTGAAGGATGACTTCCTGAAAATTTAATCTTTTGTGTGTGAACTGCAATCTACTCCCTCCTACAATCCGTTTTCCCAGATGAATATCTGGGAACACAGTAAGAAAGAGGCTGGTATCTGGCCAGTTGTCATTGTGTCCTGTAGCCAAGGCTGGGCAGGTGTGGGGTGGAAGGCGTAGTGTCTAATTGCTTTGTTGTTGCTCAGGAAAGCTATATTTATCTTGTAAATAGACTACAGGATGGCATGGTCTAGAAGTTTAAAGGCCCCTACTATTGTCGAAGAGAAGAAAGCTGAGCAATTCAAGGAGAGCAATGACTAACTTTACGATGGAGAAACTGAAGACGGCGCCTGCCTTAAATGAGAAGTAACTTTTTGTCTTATGGGTGACTGTACCATGGCTGCCCAGGGCTACCAATTATGATGCCACCTCCTCTAACCTCTTTCCTTGTCTCTCTTCCTCCTGCTACAAACATGCCTGCCAAATGTTTCATCCCCCCAGGGCCTTGCTGTTGGTTGCTATGGCAACAGCTAGCTACTCCAAGATAAATGTGCCCTCCTGCCTTCTCAAACTAGGGAGACTCTAGGAGACAATCTCTTCCTGGAAGGGGGATGATATGAGCAGGAGAACCTCAAACTAAGATTTAAGACAGACATTTTGAAGCAAGTGATCTATACCCCTCAAATCAGAACAGGGAACAAGTCTTTCTGCCTACCCATGCATAGAGCCAATTCATACCTTGTTTCTCTTGTACAATCCTTTATGGAACACCTTTGCCTATCTGCTGTGATCAGAGTGACATGCCAACTATGGTCTGTCCTGTTGAGAACTGTGGAGTGTGAAGACTCTTTAGGAATGTTCAGATTCAATCAACCAGTGTTCTTTTCTAGCCTCTAACTCGTGCAAGCTGCAGGGAGGAATGGGTCCATGTAAATAAGAACAATAAAAAATCTTTATCAATTTCTTAGCCTGCATCTCACTAATAATATCTTTCTAACCTACAGCAGGGACTGTCAAAATGCCACTCCCAAAGCTTTGTGGTATTTGGAGATGCTGAATTTGAAAATGGAAAACATTTTAGCATCATTTTAGATCATGGGTTTTGACAAGGAATCATCATAAGGTGGGATAGCCTTGGGCAAAATTCTACAAGATCTAAAATTTCTCATCTCAGCCATTGTTCAGACCTAAAAACTCTGCCCCTCCTCAAACCTATTTACTGGTTCACATGCACTACACAGTACAAGACCAAAAGCTGTCTAAAACACTGCCCATAAACCTAGGAGACATTACATTGCTATTCCAGCTTTTGGGAAGCAGAACAGGAGGATGGAAGCTTGAGGCCAGCCTGGGCTACCTGAAAAAACCTACCTTGTCTCAAAAACCCCAAATAAATGAAACAAAAAATGTAATCTAGCCCTAGAATGATGTAAATTTTGGGCAAACAACAATTAAAAATATATCCTAAGCAATTTCTTATCCCGTGTTTTACTAACATTTTTCATAACCAAGAGAGGTCTTTTCAGAATACTATTCTAGAAAACAGAATTCAAATCTAGAATCAAAATAGTGTGTGTGTGTGTGAGAGAGAGAGAGAGAGAGAAAGAGAGGGATTAGAGATGGAGATGATGCTGTAGTCCAGTAGTCCCAGCTACACTTACTCTCTCTAACCCTTAACACACACATACACACACACGTCTGGTAGTGAACTGTAAAGATTTTAATTAAAACTGCATCAGAGGAAAAGAGACCTTGGTATAAACCAGGTTTGAATTGTCAATTCAGGAGCAAAGCGTAGGTCAGTGGGTAGAAAACTGATGAGTAAACATGAGTGTAAGTGAGCATTCTGGGTAGAAGATCTACTGGTGTCTGAGGCAGGGTGATCGGGTATCACCTTGGGATGCTGGGTATCCTGGTTTGGATAAGAAGTGGTCACCAATGGCTCATGTATTGATGGCTTGCTTCCCAATGAACATAACATCCAGAGAGCAGCTTAGCAGAAATGAATGGACCATCAGGACTCTGACTTCAAGGAATTTAATCCACAATGGGTGGATAATTGAATAACATCACTTGGAGATGGTGGGAGGGAGGGAAAAAAGGAGGGAGAGTCTAGCTGGAGTGTGTGAGTCAATAGAGAGCCTCCCCTAGAAAGATACACCTGGTTTCAGCTCTCTTTTCTCTCTTTCTTGCTTCCTTGCTTG
This sequence comes from Ellobius talpinus, assembly GCA_001685095.1. Lineage (NCBI taxonomy): Eukaryota > Metazoa > Chordata > Mammalia > Rodentia > Cricetidae > Ellobius > Ellobius talpinus. The sequence goes on from LOJH01007263.1 coordinate 21,770, forward strand.
TTAGGAGCTCAGTTCCACCATACCTTCCTGTTACAAATCCTGACACGATGGCTAGCCCCACTGCAGACCAGGATCAGCGGGGCCAGTTGCCCCCAGACTGAAACCTCTGAAACCAGGAGCTGAAATTTCTCTTCCTATTCCTCTCAGATACTTGTCATAGTGACTAAGAAGGTCACACATTAGAAGATGGCAAACTTGACTGGATGTTGGATGATTAAATATTGAGGGTCGGAACTACTTACCTGCAAACTGACTTTGCTGAACGCTTATTAAAATCAGGTGATGCAAATGAGACACCAATATTGAGGCCTCACAGGCCCCATTACCATTCATCAAGGAGCGAAACTCAGAAATTTAGATGATTAATAATCCACATAAAATATCAGGGATCAAACAGGTGCTTGTTATATGAATTTTTATTGCAAGCCTTTAAGAGAAGGTGAACAAGATTACGAAATTTAAAAAGATCATGTATTTGGGTTAAAAAACTATTCAAGTTCTTTGCCCACATTTTTTTAAAGTTTCTTTTTGCTATTGAGTTGAATGAGCTCTATTTATTTTCAGAAACTTTTCAGACACTTGTTTCATAAAGAATTCCATCACAGCACCCATGTCTCAGTGTATTTCCTTTATGGTGCAGAATTCTTTCATTTTGAATAGTTCTACTTACAACAACATTTACTTCTGCTGCCTGTTTTTGGTGTCAGATAAAAGCCAAGATCATTGACAGGTTTGTCCCTGGACAGGTACGGTGGCCCATGTCAATAATCTCAGCATTTAGAAGTTAGAGCCACAAGGGTCAGCAGATCAAGCTCTTTGGCCATGTGGAAAGCTCTAAGCCAGCCAGGGTAACATGAGGCCCTGAGTAAACACCAAATAAAAAAACAAGGAAACAATAAGAAGCTTGGTTTTTTGTGTCTTCTTTGTGCTCTGTGATTTCATGTCTTGGCCAACAGTTACACGAAAGGATGCTCAACGTCACCAGTGATAAGAGAAATCGAAGCCAACCAGAGAATATCAGGCTAGCTATTCTAGCAGTTGTTAGAGAGTGGTGTTGCTGAGGGTGTGCAGGGAAGAGGGCTCTTACATACTCATGTCGGAAATATAAGTTAACGGTCATAATGGGGAAACACTATAGAGGTCCTTGGAAGGCAAAAAACAGACCCCTGAAAGTGGTCCTTGACCTTCACAATGCACGGTGACACATACATGCCTTCCCCTGTCCCTACACGAAAATAAAATCTAAATATAAAAGAAAAATTAAAGTTAAAACCAGGACCGCCATGTAATCCAGTTGTCCCATTTCTGGGTTGCAAGGGAAGTAAAATCACAACTAGTGGCTGTCCAAACAACATGGTCATTGCAGTATTATTTGCCACAGCAAGGAAGTGAAAGAAATCTAAATGTCCTTTTACAGAGCAATGGATGAAGAAATTGTGATTTATATATAAGCCTCTAAAACTAATAATAGGTATGGTGGCAAATGGCTTAATTCCAATGCTACAGAGGCAGAGGCAAGAGGATTTCTGAGAATTGGCAGCCAACCTAGTCTATGGGCAAGTTCCAGCCCAGCCTGGCCTACGCAGTGAGAGCCTATCTCAAGAACGAACAAACAAGCATATAGAATAGCCTGTCACCTCTCATAGCCTGAATGAAAATGGAAAGCATCGTGCCAAGCAAAAACAAACTTCATTTAAAAAGTAAAATGCCAGTCTAGACATATAAAACTTTATAAAATCAGTTTCAAATGGAAACTTTTTAGAATCTCATAGAAGAGGCACCGGATATAGCTAGAAGTATTCTCCATCCCATTGGTCCCCCCCCGACCTGTTTTTCTGTCTGTTCCCCAAGCCACTTATGAAATAACCACTCTGAGGCTTATTATCAGTTACAATTGTTTGGCCAATGTCTTAGGCTTCTTAGCGGCTAGCTCTGACTATTAAATTAACCTATTTCTATTAATCTGTATATTGTCACGAGGCTGTGGCTTACCTGTGCAGCATGTTACTCCTTCACTGGGTACATGGCATCTCCTTGACTCCGCCTTCTCTCTCTCTCTCTGTTCAGATTTCCTGCCTGGCTTTACTCTGCTAAGCCATTGACCCAAACATGTTTATTCATCAACCAATAAAAGTAACACATACACAGAAGGTCATCCCACATCCAATGGGTGGAGGACTGGGAATGTGGGAAGATGCCTGGGAGAGGCTGCAAAAGAGCGCTTGATCAGGATGCCTCAGTTCTAGAGGAGACTCAATGTGCGGCATCCCATGCTAGCTACCATGCTGCTACCGAAGTTGACTAAGAGGGTTGTTTTCCGTGTTCTCACCTCACGAGCAGATAGCCCAGATAGAGGAGGATGTGCTAACTACTTGGCTGTGCTAGCTAGCTCTCCATGCATATGCATTTCAAGATTCCCAAGCTGTACGTCTTCACTATGTGTCACTACAATTCATACGTTGTGAAAGACGTGGTTATTCAATGAGTAATTACTGAATACCCAATGCTGCTCTGAATTGTTTGTGAGAAAAGAGTAGTGAAATGGAGGGATGAAACCTTTGGCATTATGAGCCCCTAACCCTAACCTTACCCTAGCCCTAATCTTAACCCTAACAGTCTACACATTAAGTGGAAGGAAAAATAGGTACATTCATACAAGCTTTGGGGTAGCAATCATCCTACTGTAGTCTTCTGAGAGCTGGGCACCATCATTCTAGAAATCAGAGATTTATAAATAAAGTGTGTGTGGGGGATCAGGTGAGGATCTATTGGGAATAATAGGAGACTCATTCCCAACTTGTTGAAGTGTTTGGGATGAAGGACAAAGTATCAATGGATGGAATTTTACTCAGTTAGACATACGACTGATTTTGAATTTGAGGCCAGGTCTAGGTGAAGGGTCAGTACTCGAGTGTGCCAAGCACTCATTATGTACCAGGTGTGGCTATCGTGAATCACATAGCCACACAGTCATTTCTCACATCAGCCCAGTAAAGCTGTTGCTCTTCTAATTCACCAGGCACTTGGACACTGCTTGGCTAAAGAGCACTGATGTTTCATTTTGGTCCACAGGTGGAAGCAGATGCAAGCCTGGTGCCTCTACCGACGCCTCACTATGGCCCACAGATGAACCTGGCCTCTCTGCTGTTTTTTACTGTCTAATTCTCCTTGACTCTACCTAGGCATGTGAATCATCCAAGGGGTGTTTGTGTATCTGACTGGTCTCATCCCCCTTCAATGCTGAACGTGTAGAGAGAGGTCATTGTCTTAAACCTGGAAGTAATTTGGATTTCAAGACCAGAAGTAGACTTACAGGACTCTTCGCATCTAGATAGGATAAATGCCCATGAAGACGAGGCTGCATCCTGAAGCAGGAGGCATTGTCTTACAAGGACAAGATTGATCTCCTAAAGTGACAACAGTTAGAGTAACTTCTCTGGGCCATTTCTCATCACCAGAACTGAGACAGCGATGAACCAGAGCACACTTTGACCAAGACGACATTGCACGTGTCTATGTCCCTAGGCCAGTTCTTCCTCCATTAAGAACTAGAGCTTACATCAGAGCTCCTCGGGGCTCTTAAACTGGACTGGTGACTGGGCTCCTTTATCTGTCCTTCTAAGTATGACCATACTGATTAAATCTCTTTTCTTTGCTTTTCATCAATGCTCATCTGTTCATTTTATTGGGATAGGTGACGGAGCTTAACCTGTTAGGGTTTCAGAAACACAAGATTTTATCTTCGAACTCCATTTCCAGCAAGGGGCTTAGGAGTTTTCACCAACTTGACCCAGAATAACAAGCAGCTGAAACAGTTCTAACGGGTCTCACCCATCACTAGTAAACTCTCCAAGTAGTGCCATGATGCCTGGGGAAACCATTCCTACCTCCAAGTCTTTCTCAAGACCTAAAGCATATGTCCCAAACTCTAAGCCTGATCTTCACTTAACAGGAGCTTAGGTTACAACAGTGGTTCTCAACCTTCTAATGCTGCGACCTTTGGATACAGTTCCTCATGTTGTGATGGTCCCCAACCATAAAACTATTTCTTTGCTACTTCATAACTGTATTTTTCTACTTTTATGAATCATAATGTAAACATCCCATATGCAGAATATCTGATGTATGACCACTGGGAAAAGGTAGATTGTGACCCACAGGTTGAGAACCACTGAGTTACCCCAAAATGACTCTGAGACCTCAAGATTCCTGCTTGAAAGCAGAGAGCTGCCTAGACTGCAAGAATCCAGGGGAGCTGGGGTGTAAGTGTGATCTCTACCATCTAGTCCTAATATTCAAGACTCAAAGAATTTCAGCTGTTCTCTCTGGGGAACTTCAAGATCAGCTAATGATTTTTTGTTTTGATATTTTGGATGTGCCATTAAATAGAAGATTAGAAATATATAGATTGGTGTTTAGCCACCTGCAGGAAGTAGACTACAAACAAACATTACTTTTTAGAAATTACTGAACAAAGTCGCTGTGGTACTTTCACTAAGATATCCCTTGTAGGCTCATATATATATAATGCTTAGTCCCCGTAGGTGAACTATTTGGGAAGGATTAGGAGCTATGACCTCATTGGAGTAGGTGTGGCCTTGTTAGAGGAAGTGCGTCTCTGGGGGTGGGCTTTGAGGTTTCAAAAGCCCATGCCAAACCCAGTGCCTCTTTCTCTGCCTGTGTATCAGGATGTAAAGCTCTCAGCTACTGCTCAGCACCTGCTTGTGTGCCCTCATGCTTCCTGCCATGACGATCATAGACTAACCCTCTAAAACTCTAAGCAAGCCTCCAGTTAAATGCTTTCTTATATCAACATTGCCTCGGTCACAGTGTCTCTTCACTGCAACAGAACACTGACTAAGACAATAACAAAGATGTCATTGTGATGAAAATAGCTTACTCTCTGGGCACTTCATACTTATTTAAGATGCTTTCTTGCTTAAGATATTTGGGAAAGAAGAAAGATTCTTCTAAATGTCATTTGACATTATGTATTTAACCTATTTATTTATTTATTTATGTATTTATTATGTATACAATATTCCATCTGTGTGTATGCCTGAAGGCCAGAAGAGGGCACCAGACC
>LOJH01007264.1:0-31237 GCA_001685095.1 Ellobius talpinus
ACTATGTGTCTGCCCACATGTCTCCCACCCACGCGCCCGCCCGCTACCGCCACCGCCTTGGGATTTACTGCTGCCTGCCCACTACTCTCAAGCGGAACCGGCCAGCCCACCGCCGCTGACTCTGCACCGCCTTGGGATTTACTGCCACCTGCCCACCGCGGCTGCTAGGACATTTTTTTAAAAAATCATAAAACCATCTAAGTAGTGGTTGCCTATAATATCAATACTTGGAGACTGAGGCAGGAGGATTGCCATGAATTTTAGGTCAACCTGAGGTACCTAGTGAATTATAGGCCATCTTGATTACATAGTAAGACCCTCAGCAACAGCAAACAAAAATGTGGCTTAGAGCAGAGCTTGTTCCAGTACTTGGGAGAGAAGGGCAGAAGGGCCAAGTCTGAGGCCAGCCTGGAGTACATAGGAAACCTCAGTCTCAAAAGATGACCCAATACGTTACCATTCTCATGACAGTTACACGGCCTCACGCAGGCCTCCTTGGGTCTCATTTTGTTCATTACAGACTATATGGGAGTGATGGAAGCACACATTGAAAGTGGGAGGGGATAAGAGCGCATGTGCCCATGCCAGGCCCAGGCTGTCTCAGTCTCAGTCTCTCTCTGTCTCTCTCCTCCCCTCTCCCCTGTGCTTGTGGATCAGGATGTAGGTCTTAGCTACGTCTCTAGCACCACACCTGCCTGCTGCCATGCTCCCTTCCATGACGACAATGGGCTAAACCTTCGAAACTGTAAGCCAGCCCTCAACTAAATGCTTTCTTTTATACAAAGTAAAGAGAAAGAAAGAAAGAGAGAGGGAGAGGAGTCACCACAGAGCTGAAGCAGAATGTCTGGGGTTTAATACTTGCTCCTGGCAGATTGTATGACCTTGGGTATGTGCTTTTCTCTCTTTGCTCTGAATATGGAACTTGCAGGTTTGGGTGCAAACTGGAAATGCAGGGCTCTTTTTCAAAAGGATTAAGACAGAGAAACAAGCAAGGCCAGCTTTTGCTACATAGTGAGCTTGAAGCTGTCCTGGATTAAAGGAGACTCTCAGAAAACAAAAGCCAAACCAAAAACGAATAAACAGATAAGCAAAAAACAAAAAAGCAAGCAAGGAAGAAAAGAACTGTGAGACAGGAGGCTGGGAAGAGACCATTAAATCCAGCTTGAGGCCCCTCTGAGCACAAGCCCCTGAAGGAACTCCCAGGTCACCCCACTCGCTAAGCTGACCCTTCAACTTCTTCAAGCACAGTCGTGTGAAAAGCCCAAGAGGGCTGCTTGTGGCTGGAGCTCTGCTTTTCGTGACAGGCCCTGCAGCGTTTCTAAGGAAACTCAGGCTCTAGGGAGCATAGTTAGAAAAAGCCAAATTAGAAGCTAGCCCCAACAGCTTTTTCAGAAAGAGGGGAGTGGGCGGAAAGGAGGGAGGAAGGTAATTTAGGCCTAAAATAAATTGTTTTCCCATCCACCTCTGAAGGTAGCTTGTGCTAGGTGAATAACAGCATTATTATCTTTTGTCTGTGTAGCTTCCTGATTTACAGAATAATGCCACATCCGGGTCTTACAGGGCCAGTTCTCTACAACCTCTCCAGCTTCAGGAAGACTGCTTGGGTAGTTTACAGAACTGATAACCAAAGACTAGAGAGCTGACATGACTTGCGCAGGGCCACACAGCTGCTACCTTAAGGCTGGAATCCTAGAAACTAACCCCTAGGAACAGGGAGGGGCCTTTCCATCTGGCCGGCTCCACAGCAGCAATAAGGTCAAAAGAAACGGGGAAGGCTGCCTGCTCTGGTGTGAAAACAGGACTAGAGCCAAAGGGGGAGCGAGCTATCTCCAATTCCTAATGATGTCACAGGGGCTCCTCCAGGTGCCAGTGTGAACTGATACACATCAGTGTCTCTCTGACCCTCAGGGAGGCTCTTAACCAGGAACAGCTGGGGCCAGCCATCCAGGTCCCAAGGAAGGGAGGAGCTGGGCTGGCCGGAGACCCTTCTGCTGCTGTGCATCTGAAGTGGGACTTAGATAGGGGTACAGGGGAGCTAAATGGCAAGAGCAGGTGGAGATCTAGGTTTTGGCCTGAATGACTAGCGGGGGTGGGGGTGTGGGGGTCTTGGTCACAAGCGTCAGGACACACAGGACAGGCCTGGGCAGGCAGGCCCTGAGAAATAGGGCGGTATGGAATTTGCTTCCCAGCCATGTGAGCCCAGTGGAGCCTGTTTTCTCCTTTGGAAAGTGGGAGGAGTCACGTTCTTTTCAGAGAGCAGGTCCTTGAGCCATCTGATTGGTCTGAATTCTGTCTTATTCCCCAACTTGGTACAAAAACACCTGAAGCAAGTTGCTTTCTCTAGGTCTCTAAATGTCCCATTCACTTTCCTCACATTGAGAATGAGAATGATACCAAGACCTTCTCATAGCTTGGGAAGATAAAATGAGACAATTGGCACAAAGCTTTCTGCACAATGGTACAGAACGTGGTGGTGATGGTGATGGTGACCTTACTTCTTAGTAAGGAGCTCTCAGAGACCAAGTGACACCTCAAACAGCCATGCCAGGTTTCTCAGCAAGGGCAGGACATGTCTGAGTCCTTTGGAAGCAAATTTGGGTGGTCACATATAATTTTTTTATGTGTGTGAAGTGTGTGTGTGTACAGATATGTTTTTGCTTGTGTTTGTATGCCCATGTCAAGACAGGAGGTTTATACTGGAAATCATCTATGGCTCTTCTATCTTATTTATCAAGGTAGGGTTTCTTGGTTAACCAAGTTTGTCAATATGGCTAGTCTTGCTATGGTAAACCAAGTTTGTCAATATGGCTAGTCTTGCTATGGTAAACCAAGTTTGTCAATATGGCTAGTCTTGCTAGCCATCTTGCTCTGGGGAGGCCCTGTCTCCACCTTGGGAGACTAGTTTAGAAAGAGGCCTGCACACCCACCCAGTATTTATAGGAGTTTCTAGGGTTAAAAGCTCTGATCCTCACACTTGTGTAGCAAGTGCTTTAAGCACGGAGACACCTCCCCGCCCTCTGTACATCATTTTCACACTTGGAGACTTAGGTCTGGTTGGCCCAGCCCTGGCAAACTCTCAGCCTGTTGCCTTCATCAAATACTGGGTCCGTAGAACCTTGGTTCTCATCTTCAGTTTGTTCCCTTGAGACAAAAGAGTTACTCCAACTTTTATGGACCACACTTAATAAGTTCTCAAGACCAATGACCCCTTCATCATGTCGCAGCAACCTTCATACAGGTTGGAGGTAGCTGGCTGGGGACAGAGCGCATGCACATGAGCAGAAGCACACACACACACACACACACACACACTAGCACGCATGCTCACGAGCACATTCTCAAGCCCACGTGTTTCCCTACTGAGACTGTGGGAGCCTCGCATCCCTGCCCCCACCTTAGCCTCTTCTCTTCCTCCCCCACCACAAAAGCCACAGGTACCAGCAGCCTCCTCCAATACAGCAACAGCAAACACAATGCAAAACCAGAGGCAGGCATCTTTGCAAAGTTGTTTTAAGCATCTAGCAGGATGTGAGCCCAGGTGGCTAACGGCTAGTCAGGGCCAGGCCAGAGAAGACACTGATGGCAGTGGCTTCAGTAAATGAGGCAGTGGCTGAGATGCTGGCTAAGAGGCCAGACACAGTGCTGATGGCGAAAGGAACTGGAATGCCAATCCATCTGGCCCCGCCATCTCCTAATCCTATCTCCTAACCAAGTGCTGAGTCTCTTCAGGCAGGCCACACCTCCTGTTTATAAAATGGGGAAATCAGCATCTGCCCACACAAGGTTAAGAGTGCTTCAAAGACATGGGAGGCTTTAATAGCATGGTCGTGGTGGTGACACCTTAGAAGATTAAAATGCCCACTGAGTGCCAGAGGTGTCTGGGATAGTGTGGCTGCCCAGGTTGATCCCCACATTACAGAGCACCTTTGCCCAGCTTCCTTACTTCACAGTCAAAGTCCTATCCCTTGCGTCCCTATGTGGTCACTTGTCAAGGAGCACATTGGTGGTTTAGGAGCTGTGGGTTTACATCTGGGGCAAGGAGTGATGCACGTTCCCGATGCAGGTCTCCAGGTCCAGGTCACGGATGACTTCCGCTTATCTGTTCTCCCCTGTGCTAGAGTGGGTAGTCTGCAACCAGAATACCCAGCCACCTCCTTCTGTAGGTATAGCAGGCAGCCATGAGTCCCTCATGTTAACTCTACAGTCTCTAGCCAGGAGGCCACTTTAGGGCTGGAGGGAAAGAAAGGTCTAGAGTCTAGAGCCAGTGTGGGTGGGAATAGCTCTGGCCCTCTCCAGCAGGTGGGGATAGGATGGGCCCCTCTGGGCCAGGGATTGCTGTGAACAGGGGCATTAGTCTGTAGGGTCCTCTGGGCCAGGGATCCCTGCGAATAGGGGCATTAGTCTGTAGGGTCCTCTGGGCCAGGGATCCCTGTGAATAGGGGCATTAGTCTGTAGGGTCCTTGGTTTTGGGAGACAGGGACTCACTGTAGCAGGCTATGTGGGTCTTCTATCCTGGGGCCCAGGGGTGGGGAGTCCACGATGAGGCTTGCCCATCTGGAAGAAAGTAGAATGTGCTGCCAGGGGTTTGGCTCTGGAGAAAGCTTAGGATAGTGACTTCAAGGTGATGAGCCACAGGGGCTCTTGGGGTACACGTGGCACAGAGGGAGGATAGCTAAGCAAGAGCAAATGAATACTAAACTTAAGTGTACAGTCAGCAGGAGAACTGAGGGCCTCTAGTTACTCTAGCTGAGGATGGCAAGAGTGGAGGCTACCCACAAAGAGGCCAAGGAGGTGGTATGAGGGGCCATGGCTGATAGGGGTTTTGTGTGCTCCTCCAGCCATGCAAGCTCCTCCAGCAGTTGGCGACGCTGCAGTTCTGGGCCAACCTTCTCGCGAATGGTCTGGTAATAGCGATTCAGGTACTGGAGCTGCAAAGGGAAGTGGGTTTGAGCTAAGCTGCCAAGAGATGAGGCCTTGGTACCATCTGGTCCCCTGCTATGGTACCAGATGGACTAGGGTCCCAGCCACTTTTAGGCCTCTGCCATTTTTTCTGGGGCTTTCCACAGTCTGTGCTCCATGGTGATTGCTTAATAGTACAGTGATGCTCATGGAGAGGAGGCTGCTGCCTGGCACAGGAGTAGAAAGGAAGGAGAATAGTTATCCCCATTTTACAAAAGAGGAGGTGGGGGCAGAGTGGTGAAGGAACCGCATATCATTCTATGCCTTTTTGTGGCAGAGCTCGAAAGCCCAGTCCCAGGGTCCCTAGGGGTTTACTGAGTTGGGGCATGCTGATCCTACTAGAAGGTCCTAGAAGGTTTGGGATCTCTGACAAGCTGGGAAGATATGCCCCCAGTGAGTACCTAAGGTGCCACAATGTGGATCTTCCTGGCAAAGAGCAGAAGTCCTTGGAGTAGGGAGAAGAGAGGCGAGAAAGGCCTAGACAGCTGCTTGAAGATCAAGCAGCACTAACGACACTTACCTGCTCTGGGGATAGCAGGTTGACATCGATGAGGTTTCGGTCATAGGGTACAAAGGACACCACTTCAAAAGTCAGGTAGTTCCCTGGGTACTGAAAGTCCATAGAGAAGGTGAGCAAGCAAGAAAATGAGGATGCTTGAAAGACCCGCTGACGGCAGCAAGGGAACACCGCACTCAGAAGCCAGGAGCACAGGGAACTGATCCTTGCCAACTTGGGACACTGTGGCTAGGTTTGAGCCTTCCAGAGTCCCAGCCCTTGGCCCATCCTCTTGTCCACTACTCAGCACCATGCTTTACTGCTTCCTTCCTGGTTCTTGAAATTTAGATTAGACTCATGTCTGATTCTCAAGCTGTGGGCATCACCAGTGTACAGGGAGCACATTAAATATTTGGGTTGCAAGGACGACTTCCAAGACCCACTGGAGGTAGAATCTCTAAGGGCCTTGGAACCTATGTTTAAATGTTTAAACAATCTATTAATGTTACTTGTTATCTATCTACCTACCTCTTTCTCCTCCCATCTTTCTAGATAGGGTCTCCTTTTGCCTAGGCTGTCTTCAAACTCACTATGTAGCATAGCAGAATCTGACCTTGAACTTTTGATCCTCCTCCCTCTAACTCCTTAGTAGGATAGTAGGAACATGCCAGCCAGGAGGTCCAATACATTTGGTACTGAGGATCAAACCCAGGACTATAACCGAGTCACATCACAGTGCCCACAGATGCCAGAAGAGGGTATAAGAGCCCAAGGAACTAGAATCCCAGATGGTTATGAACGTCCATGTGGATGCTGGGAACTGGACCTGGGCACTCTATAGTAGCAGCAAATACTCTTAACTGCTAAGTCATCTCTCCAGTCCTAAGATCTACTTCATTTTAAAAAAATGGATGTATAAAAGTCTAAAGTATGGGGATATATTCTGATTTACTTAACCAGTCACGGGTTTGGGAGATATTTGCATTTTTTTACTATTACTATCAATACTACAAGTTGCTAACACTATGTAAACATCTTGATGAACTTTTGGGACTATATCCAGATGTTTCATATCTGGTGGAGGGACAGCTGAGACACAGGCACAGAAACCTTAATGGCCATTTTGACAGATATCGTTACACTATCTTCCACTAAGTTTGCACCAACATATACTTCTCTCATCAGAGAATGAGGGTGTTCATCACACTACTTACTCACCAGCACTGGGTATTATCAAAGCCTCTAATTTCTACTAACCTGGTGACTGTATGTAACTTTATATGCAAGTTTTAAAGAATCATACAAAGCGGATCCTACCATACAATACTTCTCTGTCCCTTCCTCCTCTTTTACTTAGTAGTAAACCCAGGGGAATGATATGCTATTCTATTGCTGCTTTGATTTATACACATTTAAAGATGTAGTTGGGCATCTTTTCACATGCATTTGATTGTTGTTCGTTTTGGTGAAGTGTCTCTTCGTGTCCGTTGCCCTTGCCACCCAGTTTTGATCTTGTAGGAGTTCACAGTAAAATTAAGGATATTTATCCTTTCTTTGTTGCACATATTATACTCGAAACAGGACTTTTGATTTTGGTTATGCTATGATTTTCATACAGACATTTTCTATTTAACTTAGCTATGAACCATTTCCCCCATCACTTCTGGGTATTTTAAAGAAAGATCCTTTTCCACTCATGATTATAAATGAATTCACAAAGGCTTTTTTCTGGGCCTTAGTGGTTCTATTGTTCACCATGAGACTTCAGTTCATCTGGCAGCAAGCAGGAGGACGGAGTTGATCAAAGTACACGATACCCCCGATTTCATGCAATGACTGTGTGGTAACAAAACCACTTTGGTCCATCTGGGGTTTTATTTGCTATAACCATGATGTAATTTTGTTTACTCTCCACAATGATCAATCACTTATTCCCTTGCCTATTTGTGGAGTGATTTCTCTCTGCCCTCCCGTGGTGAAGCATCAGCTAATGCCCCATGTTTATGTGAATTAGAGGTTTATTTCTGGGCCGGCTGTTTTGTCTCATTATTCCTGCTGTCTGTTTCATCTCCAGTCCCAACTTGTTTTTGTTGCATTAGTTTATGGTAGGATTGGACAGGGCTAGTTTGCCTTATTGCTCCTCAAGCTTTCAATTTTCCCCTAGCTACCTAGCTATTTTGCATATTTATTTTTCACAAATAAACTTTACTATCATTGGTAAAGTCACAAAACTATCCACTTAACACTGAAATTGAGGTTGTCTTGGATTTATAGATTAATTTAGGGAGAATGGTATGTTCATAATATCAAGACTGCTTCCCAGAGAGCACCATTTACTTAAATCTTTTTTATGTCCCTTTGCAGAGTTTCTCTGTGTAAGTCTTTTAAAGTTTATATCCAGGTATTTCATCTTGTTGGTTGCTATAATATCAAATCCTTATTTCTAACAATCTCCCCTGGTGATTATTATGTGCACTGAGAACCAGTGATTTAGGACAGGGATACTGATTCGCTTGGTCTGGAGTGGGGCCTGGCATTGATATCTAAAAAGACAAAAATAAAAAATAAAAAAACCCCAACAGATTCCAATGTGCAGCCTGAGGAACAGATTTATAGAATTCTTAAGGAGCCAAGAAAGACTTTAGATAAATTCATACTTGTACATCAAATGCCCTTCTCCTTTGGCCTTCTTTACTTCCATTCCATTACTCCCAGAGACAAGCTGTCCATATGTGTCTGGCCCATGGCACTTTACCTTGGTCTTTGCTTCTACCACAAGGGCCACATCTTCAAGACGGATTCCAAACTCCCCATCCTGGTAGTATCCAGGTTCTGAGAGAGACACACAGAGATGCTAATGACATTAAGCAATGGGTGAGAGGGACCCATGCCCAGGTTGCCTGCACCAATTTTCAAGTAACTGCAGAGCCTGGCGGCCTGGTTGCCTGTGGGTTTGGCTCTGTCAGCCCCACAACTTGTTAGATGCTAGGCCTCAGATCATCTCAGGTATAACTTGGCCTCACCCTCCCTCCCTTGTCATCTAACAGGAAAGACAAAAGATCCCATTGTGTGGGCTATTGTCTTATTACTCCAGCACTTGATGGACAGCCCCATAGTCTGGGGGTGCACCTGGAAACCATTTCCCAAGGACAAAAAGAGAATTATGAAAATCCAAGAGGGGTGGCACATGCTTGTAATCCTAGTACTGGGAGAAGTGGAAATAAGAGATCAGGAACTTAAGGCCAGGTTCATCTATAGGATGAGTTCAGGAACAGCTTTGTGTTGCATAAGATGGTCTAAACCAAGGGTATGGGCAGAGCAAGCTTGGAGTAAAGATGTGATAGTCATTTGGGTCTAGATTTAGGAAAGAAAGTAGCGATAGAGCTGGGGCTAAGCGTATGCTCAGCATGATCCCTAAAGATGGGTGCATATGAACCGCATTCCCCAAATTGCTTCACTCTGGGATGGGGTAGTGGGGTGGGAGGACTCAAGAACCATACCAATGGAAGTAAACATGCCCTTGTTCATGGCGATGTTGTTAGACTGGAATCCCACTGGCCCTGGGAAGGAAGACAGAAATACGGTTTCAGCTCTATGTGTCACCAGCTTGGAAGTGAGCAGGTGCTGGGGAGAACAGAGGCTTCCTGGGTACATCTGGAAGGACTTGTCACATTTGGAACCAGATAGGCTTGGCCTTTTATTTCCCTAGGGTATATGCCATTTAGTCAGCAGATGTTGGATCTCTCTCTGGAATGCCCATAGGCAATATTCTTCATTTAGCCTTTGGAGCATCATTCCCACCAGGGTGACCTTGGGTGGCTTGGAAGACTTTATCTCGTAGGAAACGGTCCAATCAAGTATAGCTGAGAAGATACTTACACTCATGCACACAGAGAAAGTTGCCAATGCCATGACCTGTCCCATGACCATAATCGAGCCCAACTTCCCACAAGGCTTTTCGAGCTAACGCGTCCAACATTCTCCCTAAAAGAGAAAAGAGGTTGCTTCTGGACTATTGGTTGGACCTTAGACTGGCCACCATGGTCTTTGCTCCTGAACTTCTAGGGTGGTACCTGAGGAAAAGGGTTCTGGAGAGGACACTTAGGTGGGATGGAGAAGGGCTGATGGATGAAGCCAGTGTCTCCGGAGCAGCCCAGCCTGACCCCTCACTATCTCTAGCACTCTGTACACTGGACTCATCACTTGGACTGACGAATCTACTGATACGTCTCCTTATGAGTTAGGCCTGAGCACTTATGACTTCCTCTAAGAACTGTATATGACTCCTGAAGCTCACATTGACCTTCCCTACCTCTGAGTGACAGCACTGGATTAAGAGGCAGGAGGCTTGGGTACTAGGCCCAGTGCTCCCACTAATCCTATGAAGGACCCTGGGCAAGTCATCTCTCTTGGCTAGATTTTCTCATTTATGTGAGATGGATGGGGTGTTCCATAGCCTCCCAGGATAGCCATCTGAATCCCATAAACTCAGGGCCTGCCTGGAGGGTCTGGGGTCCAGTCTAGTTTCTGAAATCTACCTGATGTAGCAGCAGGAAAGATGATTCTGGACAGATCGATGCTTCCCATCAGCACACGTGTATATGCCTCCTGGTGAGGAGAGACGAGGAAGAGGTGCTGTGGAGGATGAGAGGAGGAGCCAGGGAGCTCCCAGCTACTTGGTCTGTGAGCAGGTAAGAATGGAGGCCCAGGCCCAGGAACAGGAGACATTCTCTTGTGTAGTCACCCAGATTTTGGAAGATGACCAAAAGGAAGGTGAGGGAAGAAGGTGTTCCCAAAGCTGGGGCCAATTCCATATGTTTCTCCCATGTGCTGAAGACATGCTCAGAGACGGAGTGACTGAGTGGGTGGCAAGCAGGTCTTTTTCATCAAGTCTGGAATTGTGGCTTGGCCACTCACAGACTGACTCTCTCTCTCTCTCTCTCTCTCTCTCTCTCTTCTTTGAGATAGGGTTTCTCTGTTCCTCTGTTCAGCTCTGGCTATCCTGGAACTCACTCTGTTGACCAGGCTGGCCTCAAACTCAGAAATCTGTCTGCATCTGTCTCTGGAGTGTTGGGATTAAGGGCATACACCATTGTGTCTGGCTCTCTCTCACCTCTTTGTACCTTGGTTTCCGCATATTTAATAGTATGCTAATGGTACCTGGTTCCTGAAGCTGTAGGATGAAGGAGACTGACAATGAGTATATGGCAATGGGCAAATGCTCAAGCAGTTAGCCTGGTTACTCCTGTATCCCTCACAGATACACTTTTAATTTTCTATGTAGCCAAGGTTGGCTTTGAACAGTCAAATTTTCCTGTCTCTCTACCTCCCCAATATGTACCACCATGTCTTAGCAACTTTCTTTAGTTTTCCTAAGACCTAAAGGTTGGGTTGGGCCTGATCATGTGACAGGGCAGGCTTCCTGTTGGGGGAGACAGATGGGCAATGGTGACCTATTCTGGTCACTACTAGTGGCCCATGTGGTCACTTCTTTTCCCCATACTCCCGCACTGGCTTGCCATCTAGGGCTCTGAAGAAGCAGACTCCTCAATACACTAGCTGATGAGCTACTGGTGGCATGCGCAACAGGCCTTCCTCCTCTCTGCTCCCAGCCTGCTGGCTGCAGGTAAGCAGCTCCCTGGCCCACCCGCCCTGGCCACTGTCCCAGGTTCCACTCCAGCTGTTTTCAGACCTGCTCTAGCTCCTCCGAGAGGTCCTCTGCCATTTTCCTCCATTAGAGATAGCTTTCCCGCCCTTTTGGAGAATGCAGACTGAACACACAGCCGACCAACATCTGTGCACTCATGAATTAACATGACAAGAAGATATGTATGGCCTAAGGAATTGGTGGTGGCCCCGACTTTGCACCAGCTTTCCTGGAACTTGTTGTGTGACCTTGGACAAATTATGTAACCTCTCTGAGCCTCAGTTTTACTACCTCAATTTGAAAGGACTCTTGAAGTGATCACTTGGGGGAAACTGAAGAGAGAAATTGGGGTCCAGTACTTACCTTTTGGAAGGCAGTAGGGGTTCCCCAATGTACTGTTCTGGTGATATCTGTGGTCCCATCCCTGTGGAGAAAGGGAACTAACAAGTCCGACTCTACTGAGCACTCATGAGGAGGGGCAAGCGTCATGTGTTTCCCGTGTAGTTTCTACTGTTTGTTTCTACTGGGGTTTGAGTGCTTGGGCTGGAATAGGACATGGCGGGAAGCAAAAGGAAGATAGAGAACAAGACTTGGTGGTACATGCTTGTAATCCCAGCATGCAGGAGGTTGAGGTAGGAAGGTTGCGAGGGAAAGCCAGCCTGGGTCACACAGTAAGATCATGCTGGAAAGCAAGATGGCTTGCTGGAAGGGAGTGGGGAGGGAGGATAGGCACCACCATCAGAATCATACCTCAGCATCCATGCACCACAGAGACTTAGCAGAGTTCTTAAGGTAAAAGATCTATGTTCTTTGTCGAGCTCTCTTTTTTATAAATTACAGATGGTGAGACTGAGGTTCAGAGAAGGGACATTATCCTAACACTCCAACGATCACTGCCATTTGTCATCTATAGGACACTACTGACACTCTCCCCAGGACAGCTGAGCCGGTCTCCTTACTAAAGATGACCTCATTTTAGTCATTAAGCTGTGAGACCATCTCCCTTTCCAAGATTTGGTAAAGCCAGACTGGAGAAAATGCTGACTCCTCCCAAGATGCTCTTTGCTATGAACATGGCTTGGAATTCCATAGACGTGAAGCCAGAGCTAGCAGGTCCAACTCCCAATCACTAGCTCTAGTGCTCTCCCCAGGCTGCCACTAAGAATACCCATCCCAGGGCTCTGGGGATTCTTGAGAGTAGGTCATGGGGCATGGGGGAACTTCTTCCTCAGGAGAGAAGAGGAAGTGAGGTGACTATTTCCCTACCTTACCCTCTTCTGAGCATGCACCAACCCAATACACCCCCACAAATTTACTTCCTCTTTGCAGCCACCTCAAGTTCACACAGCATCAAACTAGAGCTAAATACAGGCTGTTACACTGAGCACATGGCTAGCTGGCTTCCCAAGAGCTGTGCGATAAACAAGAGCTTCCATCCTTAGTGCATTCTTTCTTCCCACAAGATAGAAACCCGATGCAACTGAGTGCTTAGCCACACATTTTGAAGGGATACGTAGCTTATTCAGTATGACCATCACATCGAACTGTATAGGTCGACGATGGACAAGAGAATCACAGCTAAAGGGTTTACTTCTTTCATTGGCCTCCATCTCCAACCTCAGATGGCCACTCATGTTGCTACTGGGAATGGGATGGGGCCCATGGCCCTGATGCAGGCTGAGTCTCAGGCTTGCATGAGTGGGTGAGAAAATGGGTATTCATGTCCGTGCAGCCAGGCAGATCTGTGTAACTAGTTTGCCGACTTGAAAAAAAAGGACTTAAGCAAGTAGAGTCTTTTGCTAATTCCCACACAGGTGCTGCATGAGTGCCCCCATTGTTTTGATCTCTGTGTATTTTCTACTGTGCAGACACCCCCAGGGGGAATGTGAGGAGACTGCTCAGGGCTCATTCAATGCAGGTATGTGCTTTTAATCAAATGAAGACCTATGGCACAGGAAAGGCAGCTTTGGGCAGCCCCTGGAAGCCCAGGATGTCTGAGTTGAGAGCTAGGCCGAGTGTACGTACCAGTATTGCCCTCCGGAATCCACCAGATACATTTCATCTGAGGACAGCTTGCGGTGCAGCTCTTTGGTTGGGCTGGGGATGAGAATGAACCCTGAGAGGGGAGAATCTGAACCCTGTACTGGATAAACAGGGTGAACGCGAGGATGGGAAATGAGGAGAAGCAGAAGAACTCCTTCCCCACTTGGGAGCTAGCCTTCAGGCTCTCTGCTCTGGGGAAATAACTGTCTCCCAAAGGACCCCGGGAAAGCACTTGGCTCCGAATGTAGCTGCTGTCCTCAACCAAACTTGTTTGCCCAGCATGTGGTCAAGCAAGTCCTGGGTCCCCAGGGACAGGGAGCTAAGGGTCTCAGAGGCTATGTGGCTCAGCCATCTCTGTTCACTACAGATCAAGCCCAACAGAGGCTAGAGACTTGCAGAAGGTCCTCACCAAAGCAGAGAGGTGCTGGGCCTGAGCTCTCTTTCTCTCTAACTTCTTGATGTATCCAAGAGGGCCCCAAGGAGCAAGGGCGCAGGAAGAGGGGGAACTTCACGGATAGGGCTGGAGAGTGATATTTTAGAGGACTGAGGTATGCCTACTCTGCCACTCTCTGGCTTCCATGGGCAAAGCTTGGGAGACAGCAGCAGGGAAGGGAATTCACGGACACGCTAGGTCTTTCTCTAGAGGGTATCTGACCCCTTTTCTGTCATGCCCAGGCCAACCCCTCCATGCTTTAATCAGGCAGGCCTACCATTGTTTGCTTTCTATAGAACCAAGTATCTGGACTAATTTAATCTTTTGGACTCGCTATGGTTTGTGGAGGTTAAGTGGGCAGGCCTTTTTCTGTGGGGTCTTATGTGGTATTAATCATGGCAGCAATCACAGAGGTCACCCAGGAGGATTATAAGTTCCTGGCCAGCCTGAAATACAAAGCAAAACCCCGCCTCCAGCTAGTTGTGGCGCTGTACACTTGCAATCCAGCACTTAAAGAGACAGAGGCAGGAAGATCAGGCGGTAAGATCCAATCTTGACTACATAGAGAGTTTGAGGCTAGCCTGGGTTATGTGAGACCTTGTCTCAAAACAAAAAGCAATAAAACTATTTCAGATAAAGGGATAACATAAATAACTCACAAAAAGAAAGAAAGAAAGAAAATCTCCTAACAGCATCTATGCTTTCCTTAAACCTTAAAGACCTCAGAGCACTGGCCCTTCCCAAGTCCCAGCCTTTTAGGGACAAAAGTCACACTCTGGCCTTTTAAATTTAAGGAGATTCCGAACACGGAAGTAGTTCTTTCCTTGACCACCCACAGTCCTGAAGGCCCCAAACCCTAAATGTTGACCCAGAGGTCAGAGTACCTCCTTCCCACTCCAGTCTCTCTGTGGTCACAACCAGGACCCCAACTCACAAGTACTCTAGAAGATTCTTTGTTCTCAAGTACCTGTAATGGGCCAGGGCAGCATTCAGGCCACTAGCAGAGATGGTTTCAAAACTGGGTCCAGAGGAGAAGTTTTCATTCCTAGGCAGGGTAATGTGAGGAATGAGCAGAGAATGATCTTGGGACTAAGCTGTGGCTGGGATAGCTTATACAGCAAAAGAAGGCCCAGCTCCCTTCATCCCAGCCTGACTCCATCCGACTCCAAGCTCTGTCCTGTGACACGGAGAGAGCATTCAAGTGCAGGGAAGAGAAAAATCATGGATACCAATTCTTGGCCCTCTGCCTCCATTTTACTTACGGAAGAGGTAGTTCCCTGTATCTGAAAAACATCCTATCCGTGTGCTATGTCTTGTACCTCAAACCTAGATGGTACCACAAGCTACCTCAGGAAGCCTTCTCCTTACTCAAGCTCCCAGGAGCTCCAGCCCTGCCCCCTCCAGGCCAGCCTTTCCTAGGGAGAGCAAGCTGCATCTGAGGCAGTCGCTAGGGGGTGCTGTTGGGTTGCCCAGTTTCCAGCAGGGCTGGGGAATGTCTTCCAACACCCCCTGCACAGCTCCCAGACCACCCACGAACCTGTCAATCTCACTTCCAAATACAAGCAGGATCTTTCTTCCTCCTAAAGGGACTAATTACTCCTCACTTCCCTACCCCCCGCGCACCAAAAGATAATAAGTCCTATACCATCGCAAGTCATCAATGTATTCTGCCCCAGAAAACTCATCCACCATGCCTTTGGGCACGTTCTTCTCTAACCAGACCAAGTACTGGATCACAACCACGGCATCCCGCACCTGAAGCAGGAAACACAACAGTGGCTGAAGCGGGCCACAGTGGCTGTCTCTTCACTCAGGGAAGAAGATCAGATAGCTGCCTGGGGATTGAGGGCTTTAAAACAGGACAATTTCACTGGCTACTGGATAGGGAAGGATTCTTGTTAATGTTTATATCTAATCAGAGTGTGCTCATGTTTTTAAAAGCGTTCTTATCTTTAGAAATACTTACTGAAGCGCTGACTGCCACAAAGATAGGATATGTGGGATTTGTTTTAAAATAATACAGCAGCAAGGGGTGGGAGGGGAGGGTCATGCACGGGAGGGGGGTGTTTACAGATGAAACAGCGTTGGGCAGGACTTGATGGTTGTTGAAACTGGTTAATGGGGACTCTTAGGCTATTTTCTCTACGGTAGTGTATGTTAAAATTTTTCCTTAAGAAAAATTCTTTCAAAATGAGGGCTTTGATCCTAACTTTAAGAACATTCTGAAAAGTGAGCTATCCTCTTGCCAGGCAGGAACTCATTACAGCTAGCCCTGATTTAGCACAGGCAGTGTTCAAAGCAATGCACGTCATCACATTTAATATCAGCACATCTATATAGATATAAATATAGATATTTGTTGGGTGCTCCTTGCTTTCACTGAGAGTCTTCAGGCTTTTCTCTGGAAGGTTAACCCATCAGACAGACCTCCCAAAAGGCCCATGCCATGGAGCCTTACATGACTGGCCTTCAGGAGGGCCTGCTCCTTGCTGTTCTTCACAGACTTCACTCCCATTACTGGGGAGTACATGTTTATCACGACTTTCTCCTGTTGGAAGCAAGGACCAAAAGATGGACTGGAAGCACCACCTGGGATAAGCAGTGTTTACAAAGGACAGAGAGGACCCAGCTGGGGCAAGCCTGTAAGACAAGCTGATCTCTTTCATGGCCTTGCCCTCTCCTTTGGCTACTTTGTGGATATGCAGGTCTTTCCTCATCTCTCACATGTAGGTTTCCTTGATGAATACTCTCCTGGTACCAGCAGGCATGCTGCAGTCCAAAGGTTGTTCTAGCAGCGGAAGTGCCTTGTATGTATCAGAGCAGTTACCAGATCCCAAGCATGTCCTATGTCAGCCCTGGACGTCACAAGTACTATCTCATTGAACGCACACAGCAACTCCCACAAGTGTTCAACTTCATGGCTGTTTTTAAAGAAACAGAGATCTAAGGTCTCTGCATAGCCACTTAGGAAAAGAGCTCCGGGTAGTATCAAGTTTGGCTGACTCTAAAGCTTCTTCTAGATCAGGCTGGCCTTTGTCTAGCTTCTGCAGCTGTACAGGCTCTGTGGACAGACACCTCTGCCTCTTCACTGCCCTCCTCTTCCTCAGCCTTCTGTCAATGAGGTCTACAAGGTACGCTGTGCACATTTGCTGACTAGCTAACTGGCCCAATGGCTGAAGGACCCCATTTTAAGTTGACAGTTGCTGTGCCTAGACCAGAAGGAGGCCACTGACTGGCAAACTTACCTTGGGTATGACTTCATAGAGCCCATAGTTGGTAAAGCTGATACTAATCAAGATCATCACATCTCCCGAGGCATAGGCTTTCACACTGTCACGAACTTGACTATAGTCCTCAAGCTGTACACACATGAAGGATGTGCAGTTTGTATTCAGGTATTGTAGGGTCTCGAGGCTAAAGCGACTCTTGTTGACAAACAACCTGGGTGGAGAAGGAAGATGGGGAGGGTCCTTAGTGCCTCCCTACCAAGGACAATACAAGGAACCAGAGGCATATATCAGCCCTTTGATTCCAAAGGTCCCAGGAAGTCAGCATAGGGAGCCCAAAGTCAAGAGGTTAAGAAAAGCCCATGGGAGGTCTCCCAAAGAAGTAGGCTGTGGCAGGTACCCAGGCTCATGAGCTCCTGAAGGTTGTGAGGCCAGAGGTATTGGATAGAGTGGAGGTTGGAGGAAATTCACAACAGGAAGTCTAGGAGAAGCTACCTGATTGATGAGTCCGTGAGCAGCGTGTAGGAGTAGAAGAAGGGGTTATAGGGGATGTCACTGCTACGAAGGTTGAAGAGCCCTGGAACAAAGAATTGATGGGACTTTTTGAGGCCATTCTTCATGGGGGCAGGCATTTCTGACAACTATGTTCCACTGTTTGCTTTGGCCACGCGATGCTTGTGGCATTTGCCTCTGGTTGCTTCTCAGTCTTCTTAGAGATCTTTGAGATGCTGAAGAGAGCTATGGATTTCTCCCCCCATAAAATGTAGATAGGTGACATTCAGCAAACCGTATTGGTGCAACCTTCAAATGTGTGAAGCCCAACCATAGGAACTGAGCAGAAAGCCCTCAGTCATGTGGGGATAGAGTAGGGTTACTCTAGCTGTCAAAGCTGGGATTTTGAGTGGCCCAGATGACAGCCAGGGCTGCTGGTGGCTTTGCAGGCTTTCTTCCCCCTAAGGAGACAGAATCACCGTGTTGTTCTGCTCAATCCATTTCTCGGGTGGCTCATGGGCTTGCCCCACTTGCTTGGAGTTCCTTGGCCTCCTTATTCTGCAGCCCTGAGAAGCTGCTCCCTTCCCCCTCTGAGTTCCTATGGTCCATGACCGTGGAGCTCATATAGCAGCTGGTGAATATGTTGCTGTTTCAGGAAGAGCTGTATGCTGCAAGGCCCAGGAGGATACTTTGGACTACAGGACCCACTTGCACTCCTAAATCCCCACTCACAGGCTGTCTCATCAAGTGCTGACAGAAGGACAGCAGTTGGAGCCATGGTATGGTTCTTCATGTAGCTTCGGACAGTGGATACTTTTTCCTGCCAAGTGCTCCCTAGAAGCAAAGGAACCCAAAAAAAGTATGAGTGACACACCTTCTCTTTGGCACAGGGCTCCTGAGAAACACCCTAAGGGTAGTAGTTTTCCTTTTTTCCCTTCTGGTGGAGAAGATGGAACCAATGGCCTTGAACATTGGGTCAGTTCTCAATGATTGAACTACTCCCGCTTGCTATGTTTCTGAAAGCAGTAGAATGCTATCTTCAAACAGTTGGATTACTAATGATGTGAACCTTGGGCCCAGATGAGGCTCCAATAATTGTCCTGCTATTTAGTAGCTGGGTGTGATCTTGGGCAAATTCCTTGACACCTCTGTGCCTCATTTTGCACATCTGTTAGATGAGGGTATATTGTAATAGTAGTATCTACCTCAATTGGTTTGCTACAAAGATCAAGTGGATTGACATTTATAAAGATGAAGAAGGGCATTAGCTAAGTCTCACACTGCTTTTTTGACCTGTCAATAAACATAAAGAAGGAACAGAAGAGCTGCTCTAGATAGGCAAAGGGAGAGAAGACTTCCCTGTGGTAACTCCAGAGTTCAGAAAGTCATAGATACTGGACTAAATCCTTCTTGGGCATCCTTACAGGTACCATCTTCCAGATAAGAAAAGTGAGGCTTCAGAGAGGTAAAGTCGCTTGCCCAGAGTTTCATTGCTGAAGGGGTGGAGCTGAGATTTGAACTCATGTCTGTGTGATGGGGCTGGCCCACAGTCCTAATCTGAACAAATACTAAACTCTTCTATTAACATTTTCAGTCTTCTAAGTGGTCTTCAAAGTTTGTCCAGTACTGTCCTTTCTAGAATGCATGTATCTATCTGGGTTCCAGGAGTTCATTTTTCATCTCCTATGTCTGCCTCCTCCAAGGCACATAAAGTCTCTTTCTAGACAGCACTGGGAAAAAAATTGGCAGAATGTCATAAGCATCAAGACTCCTGCTTGGGCCCAGATACAGACATGATAACAGTGCTATTAAAAACTTTATGCAAATGGGTTAAACTAGAAGCAAAAACTTTGGGTAGTTATACTTCTTAGGTTTGTTTTAGTCTGATAAAACAGACATAAAATTTATCATTTTAGCCTCCATAAAGTACACAATTCAGCTGGCTTTCAGTCCATTCGCAGTATTGTGCAACTGTTGCCAGTATCTAATTCTCAAACATTCTCAGCATCCCCAAAGGAAACCTTGTACCCATTAAGGAGTCACTCCCCGTTTCCTCTCCTTCCAGCCCCAGGAACTCTCTAATCTGTTTTCTGTCTCTATGGAGTTTCCAATGCTGGGTGTTTCATATGAATGGAATCATACAAGATGTGGCTCCTTTCACTTCAAATTATGATTAAAATTCATGAGCATTTCTTGGTATTGTGGCTCATGACTCTAATCCTAGCACTTGGGAGACTGAGACAGGAGCATCATTGTGAGTTTGAGGCCAGTTTAGGCAATAGAGTAAGTTTAACGTCAGTCTACAGAGTGAGACCCTGTCTCAAAACCAAACCAAAATAAAACCAAACACCCCCCCCAGCAACTTATAAATCACAAAAAGAAAGATGTGTGGATAAGATCCATTTTGTGAAAACAAAACCACATATAAATGGTCTGGTGTGTGAGTGGCTAGCTTTGCACGTGCCGCTCTTTGCCTTTGCCTCTCCACTTCACCTTTAAAACCTACACATGAGGAAAAAGCCCTCAGCCCTGTGGGGACAGAGTAGTGCTCTTCTGGGTGTCAAAGCTGGGACTTTGAGTAACCCACATGATAGTCAGGGCAGCTGTGTATGTGTATGGATGTTTTGCCTGCATGTTGTCTGTGTATCACGTGCATACAGAGCTTGTGGGGTCCAGAAAAGGGTGTCAGATTCCCTGGGACTGGAGTTACACATGGTTGTGAGTTGCCTTGTGGGTGCCGGGATTCGAATCCACATCTTCTAGAAAAAGCAACCAGTACTCTTGCTGTTGAGCCCTCTTCAGGCATCACCCCATTTCTGCTCCCCCCCAAAAAAACTTTCTTAAGAGAAAAGGCCCATGATTTTCGTTGTTTATTTGGTAGTGGAAATGAGGAAAATACATTTTTGTCTAGGGGTCTTGAAACTTAACTCTGTTCTTTGGTTTCTGGGCTGAACTCTGACTCCAACTAGCTTTTCCTTGAAGAGTAGTGATGCCTTAGCATCTCCTAGCTTATGGGAAGTGACAAAATCCATGTGACTTCTGTCCCAATCCCTGGGAGCCTTGTTTTTCAAAGCCCTTTATCCTCACGTTTACCCGGCACCATGGTGGCCTTTGATGTCTGAGGAAGGTGAGTGGTTTTTATGATCAAATACTCATAGCTAGCCAGGCTCTTTCAGAACTAAGCCAGGGTATACACAGAGATGATTCTGCCAGGTACATGGCAACACAGAAAGAAGTTGGCCAGCACTTCTGCTTGTTTCATCAGAGCCACGATTTTGAAATTCCCCTCCTGCTTTCCTGACTCCTTTCTAGATCAGAAGTAATATCTGGGATTGTATGTGGAAAGGGGGTTCTCAGATTGCCTAATGTGACAAGAAATGCAACTCCACTGGCCTATTCAGAATTTCCAATGAGGAAAAAGTAGTTAGTGACCAAGATCCTGATTTATAATCGGTCCCCTAACCTTGGTCAGGATTTAGTTACTGCTTACAAAAATCGTAACACAAACTGATCTTTTATATCAGATTAAGATAGTGCCAATGAGGTCATAGTTACAGATATGAGAATTTTCGGGGTCAGTTAACCTTCTTTTGTGGTCCAGCCAAAACCTGAACCCTCTTCTGTGGTGCAGGCTGACATTGAACTTACTCATTCATTTCTTCTGTCCAAGTCAGTCATGTCCTAAATCTAAATTTCTCCTTAGAGTAGAACCAGAAGTAAAGGGCCAAATGACTCCATCAGTTCCCACTACCAGATAAACAACTAAAACCATGAGCCTTGTTTCTTAAGGAAGTTTTTTTGGTGGGGGGGCAGAGTGGGGTGATGGCTGAAGAGGGCTCAACAGTATGAGTACTGATTGTTCTCTCAAGAGGATGAGGATTCGATTTCCAGCACCACACGGCAACACACAACCATCTGTAACTCCAGTCCCAGGGAATCTGACACCCTTTTCTGGACCCCACAAGCTCTGTATGCACGCGATACACAGACAACATGCAGGCATCTATACACATAAAAAAATACTACTGATGTCTCAAAAAAACCCAAACAAATAAAAAACAAAACCTGAAACAATTAATTTTAAAAGAAAGGTATTTTTTGTTGTCAAACTTTCTTCAACTCTTTCCTCCCTTTCTGCCGCCTCCTTCTTCTAACCCGAATACTGCTCATTTCTGTATTTTCTAAATATAGCCTGAGCACCTTTGGACTCTGTGAGGAGAGAGACAAAGAAATTCTACATTTTAACCAAGTATCTCAGGTAGTTTGTCAACCATTACTTTGTTGCCTTGGTTACTGATATTTGCAGGGAAAAACACAGGCAGCAGCACCGAGGACCCATGCTGGGAGGGACCTTTGTACAGGTGGGGAAGGACAATAGGCTTATGGAATCACCTGTAAATTCTTCTGGCAGGGCATAAATAGGTTGGCTTAGCAATGGGGGCCTCTCTGACCCCCATGCCAGGTCCACAAGGTTGGTTGTAATGGATACCAGGTGTCTTTTGGAGCCTTGGAGTGCCAGATCAAAATCCTCCCAGGAATCTGCAGAGACAGGAAGGTGTCACTAGCCCCTTGTCTGTTTACAACTCAAGGAAAACTGATAGAAGCAAAGTTAATCCTGCAGCCTTGCCTTTGCTTGGCTCCTATGGCTCGAGCTGTCCAAAGCCTGTCCTAGGCTCTGGGTCCTCTGAAATGCATATCTCTTCTTCTCGGCATGTCTTCCATCTATCTCTTCCTGCTTCCCAAACCTAATTGTCCTGCTCCACCTCAATACTGTCCACTGTCAACTTGCTAATCTTGCCTTTCTCAGCCCCACTCCCAGTTCCAGCACTAGGGATCAAATCCAAGACCTTGTGGATGCTAGGCAAGAACCCTAATCTGGTTTGTTTTTTTTTTAAAGAGTCAGTGACTGGGGACAGTCCCTGTGAGGTACATACCATTTTTATTAGGAATGAATGTCACTGTTCGGAAGAAGGGTAATGTTCAGGGCTTTGGATGGGCCAACAAAGAAGTTAGCTTGGATGTTTCAGTGTCTATTTATGAAGTCTATCTTTGATGGCATGGGCTGTCCAGCTGTCTGGGGCCCCAGAACTTGGGGAACTATTTTCTATGGGATCCTGTTTTTCTCAAAGGCCCTCTCTACACTTTTTACCATTCTAAGCTACCTTCTAGAAATTGTTTTCTAAGAGATCCCAAATATCATAATTGGTAGAGTCCCAGGACCCAGGGATGATTCTGGGGTCAAGGAGATCCAGACATGTTTATTTACCCACTGGATCTTAATTATTCCGATTCTTCTAGGTTGGCTTTCGGCATCCATTGCTTTCTTGGTAAAGCTTGTATTCATTCTTTTGGCATATTTTAATTTCACAAGGCATGAATATTTCTTTGTTGTAAAATATTTCTACAGGCACAACTTCAAGATACCCTGTGGCCATATTGCACCTCTTTCTAAGCAAATATGTTTGTGTACCTCCCAGGAGGCTGAGCCACCCTCCTTGGCAGCTCACACAAATCCAGAGACTGAGAAAAAACATACCAACAGAGAAGAGGAAGGGGTCAAAGCCCACTCGCCCTTCAGCAGGGACTTCAGCAAGGACCCAGGAAGGAATGTTACCTACAAGATGGGAGGGAGCACAAAAGTCACTTCCCAGACCAGCATCAGACCCCATAGCCAGACTTCTGTCTGCGACAGTTCTGCCACATGCATTCTTTATATTTGCTCAAAGATCAGAGATTCCCTCTTTCTGCACTTCCCACAAGGGCCAAGTGTGGCCTTGCAGACAGCCACTCACCTGTATTTTCCCCAAACCTAGTCTAGGGTCCAGGGTTCGGGGGACAAATCAATGTGGGCCTTCTACCTTGCCTATGAAGTTCCCAGTTG
This sequence comes from Ellobius talpinus, assembly GCA_001685095.1. Taxonomy (NCBI): domain Eukaryota; kingdom Metazoa; phylum Chordata; class Mammalia; order Rodentia; family Cricetidae; genus Ellobius; species Ellobius talpinus. The sequence continues at coordinate 23,179 of LOJH01007264.1, forward strand.
CAGTCCATCTGCCTCTCTGCCTGAGTCCAGTAGCGACTATCGGTCCAGACAGCTGCTTTCCTCATGGTCACCACAGCAACACCTGCAGCAGAGTGGAGAAGTCTAGCGGTGAGTGCTAAGATGAAAGTGAGGGGCGTGACTTTGTTGGGTGTGTAGTATACTACCAGCTCTGTCACAGGGACCTTTAGAATGAGCTTCTCTCCTCCACTGGGAGGAACAGAGGTAGGAGATGTTCAAGAGGCATGCTTGGGGGAAACCTACCGAGAGAGCGCTGCCAGCAAACCAGCTCTGGTTTGTGTTGTAGGCCCCTATAGAGGGCCTGTAAAACGTTGAGTAGGAAAAGAATTGGGTTGGCTTCTGCCGGCCCAATGGAGCTAAGGCTGCACATAGTGTTCTCTGGAAAGGTGGGGGCTGATAAAGACATCAGGCTAGGTGCCTAACTGAGGGCTGGGGGGGAAGATGAGTACAGCTGTGGTAGAAAGAGTAAGGGCTCATAATGGGGGAGGCAGAGCACCTTGAGGCTCAGGAAAGAAAACTGCCTTTAGTTAAGGGATCAGGATAGGAGGACCCTGCAGAACCTGAGACAAGACAGCATTAAGAACCTCCATTTTTCTGTCTCATTTGGCCTTGTAGAGTGATGTTGCCTGAAAAAAAAACTCCTATCAAGTAAAAACTTTATCCCAAGTGAGTTATTATGTAAAAGGATGAGCAGGTTTCTTGTCAAGAGATGTGGAGGTAGCAATTGCTTCAGAAGCCAGGTCCAAGGAGCCCGGCGATGGGCCTGGCTGTGGCACAGGCAGCAGAACATGGAAGGAAGCCAGGAGGGCCAGCTCCTGTGCAGAAGTGTGGCCACGGGGGTATCAGATATTTGACCTGGGAAATGTGCTGGGTTCATGAGGGAGAATGAGAATGAACACCAGCCCGTGGTCCTGGTCACTGAGGAACTGGCCATACTAGGTCCCCTATGATCAGGTCAGGTCTAACAACAGAAGTGACGAAAGTGGGCAACAGCTGTTACCTGTAGTCCCCGAGAAGCCTGAAATCCATGCTCGTCTCTCATCATGTTTGCCAATATACTCGCTCTAGGAAGTTGACAACAGCATCATTAGCTTTCCATGTGCCCAGCGGAAGGCCCCAACTGCATTGGGTTTTTCCCTATCTTGCCACACCTGGCCCTTCTTCTAGGAAGCTTCTGTGACTCCTTCAGTATACCAGCTTCCTTGCCTTTCAAAAAGTGTGTCTCTTGGGTGTCAAGTCCACAGCGTGGCACTGAACTTGGTCACACCAGATTGTTCTACAAAATGTACCACCATGATCATAATGCAAATTCAGTATGATCTTGGGCCATGCCTCTTGGTATTCCCCTTCAAATATCATGTCTTCCTCCCTAGTCTATAATGCTACATTGGGTACTCCATATAGAACTTCTGCACTGGGCTTTACACACCATTGGCCAGTTAGAAATCCATATCCATGAATTCTGCATCTGCAGCTTCTGTTAACCTTGGCCTTGGTGAAAAATATTGGAAAAATGGTACAGTATTTGGCATATGCTTCTATTGTCATTATTCCATAAGAAGGGGAACTGTATGGTAGCATTTATATAGCATTTGAATTGTATTAGGTATTATAAGCCTTCTAAAGATGACTTAAAGCACACTGAAGGCTATGACTTTATTATATGCAAACACTATGTCATTTTATATAAGCGAATTGAAACATATTTCATTCCTTTGGACTGTGGATACGGGGAGATGACTTTGTTGCTTCTCATCCTTGAAGATACATTGTTATTATTTTGTTTGGAAGAAGTTCGGATACTTAGTCAAACTTCTTAAGTATCCCCAGCAGGTCAGAAATTAATTGAAGCAGACACATTGACCTTGAACATGCCTTTTCTTCTAGCTGGCTGGTGAGGAGCTAGATGAGGTAGAGGCAGGGCTACTGGTGGAAAAGGGTAGGCTGGGTAGGCTGCCCTGCTATTTGGGGAAAGTAGGTCATGTACAGACTGGCACTTTGGCTTCTGTCTGTTCTCTCCCCTTAGTCGTCTCCCCATGCTTGTATAGTCTAGCACTCTGGGTCATTTCACTGCTCTACCCAGCAGGGTCTAAGACAGCCTGGACCAGGAGGGAGTTTAGAATTCTTCCAGGCCCATTTTTTTTCTGGAGCTGTCATCTGGGAAGTGTCAAAATCTCTTCTGAAGTTGTTTTTAATTTTCAACACTTTGTGTGTGTGTGTGTGTGTGCGTGCGCACCATCTCCCTAGCCCCAAAGTTGTTTTTATAATGTCATTTCTAGAGGCCATGTCTTTCCTCCAATGGAGAGAGAGAGGTATGTTCTTTCAGTTGACCTTAAACTAGTGTGAGCAAGCTTTCCAGTCTCAACCTTTTCACTGGGAAATGCTTTCTCCATCTTCAGCTTCCAACTCTTGCTAGCCTCTTGGCTGTAGCTTGTGCTTAGAGGCCAACAAGCCCAAGTCTGGGAGAAGGGGAGGGTGAAAGGGAACAGAGGTGGTTCTCACCATGTGTGCATCTGTGTCTGGGATGATGTAGGCAGAGAGATTCCAGGCCTGGATCTGCTGGCGGAGGGCCGCAAGCCTCATTGTTGTGTTGACCGCACTAACTGGCAGGAACTGACCGATAACAGGAAGACATTGAAGCATAGGCATTGCTTAAAGTAAATGACACCTAGGACTTTTCCTCTAAGGCAGTCCCCAGCTTCTCCTGAGGGTCCATTTAGGGGTATTTAGGCTATATTAAATCTTGGAGTTACCAAGTAGTGGTGGTGCATGCCTTTAATCCCAGCTCTTGGGAGGCAGAGGCAGCTGTGTCTCTCTGAGTTTGAGGACAGCCTGGTCTACAGAGTGAGCTCCAATACAACCAGGACTACACAGAGAAACCCTGTCTTGAAAAACAAAAGCAACAACAACAATTCGTGACAATTAAGGGACCTGAATATTCACTGGTTGTGTGGATGAAATCTACAGGGGTTTCATCCCTGGTCCCAGGACAGGCTATGGGCAATCCCTTTGGAAATATCTTGAGAGCCCTTGCCAGATTTAATGAAAAAAGTACCGGCCACCTATCTGGTTAGGTTTGACTTTCAGTTAAGTAAGGGATCATACTTATATAAGTATGTTCCACGCACCATTTGGAGCACACTTTAATACCAAAATAGTATCTCTTGAAATTTAAATGATATCAAGTGTTCTGTTTTTCATCCGGCAACCTGCTTTTCCAGTAGTTATCCGTTGACCCCAAATAGTATCCCTGAGTTTGTGACATGTTCCAGAAAGATCCTCTTCAAACCAGATATTTCTTTAGAGGGCCTTTTGTCATTCAAATGAAAACCATGTTTTTTTCTTGTTTGTTTTCTTTGCCTTCTCCTCGACAGGAGGTCCAGATTTGTTTGAATATGAAAATGTTGTGGCTTGCTCATTCACTTGCTGGCCCTTGTGGCCCTCTAAGTCACTATTACATGCAGATGTTCTATGTTTCCCCTGTGCCTCAGACCACTACTGGAGCTTACACACTTCCTCACACTTTGGAACCCACACCTGCCTGGAGTTCTTTACCCTCTGTTGTTGGAACAATCGCTTTAGAGGCCAGCCGTGAAGTTGGCCACTTTCTTCCCTTTGGCTTTCCTTTGCCAACCTTGGCCTCCCTCTTTTGCTTTGTAGCTAGATCTTCTAGCTCCCTGGCTCCCTCCCTCTCTTCTTCTGTGCTTCCTTCTTCCCAGGTTCCCTCTAGAATGGCGGTTCTCAACCTGTGGGTCGTGACCATTGGAAAACATATTTCCAATGGTCTCAGGAACCCTCAACCGAACATTTTTGTTGCTACTTTGTACCTGCAATTTTGCTACCGAGTGGTATCTCAGTCCCTAAGACCAATGGAAGTATGTTTTTCAATGGTTGTGACCCTCAGGTTGAGAACCACTGCTCTAGAATTTCTATTTTTATTCCTTCCATTTCCTTCCTTGCCTCTGCCTAGCCTCAGTTAGAAGTCAGCTAGAGGTCTCTCGCACCATCCACCCTCATTCCCTCCCTCCTCATGGAAGCTCCCCAGCCCCAGGCCAAGGCAGAAGCCCAAAAGCTGTGGCAATCAGTGGGTCTGAGAAGTGGAACAGCTGTATTGGGTATGTTAGATACCCGAGCCACTGCTGGTGGACTTTAATAAGAAACAGGGGCCCCAGAGAGCAAAACTCAGAAGAAAGCCTGTAGGAGAGGCCAGCAACTGGCCACTAGGGGATGGAGAAAATGATGGGTGGGAGGGGTATGTGGGGATGGGGCCAAGGCCTCACCGGAGGGTTGCTTGAACAGTTTCTCACATCTTCTCTTCCAAGGGACCCAGCTTGTGGGTAACTCCAGGCACATGCTAGGAAACAGGAGACAAACCTAGGGTTATTTGGAGACCAGAGAGTTCTCACAGAGAGGAGGGACATCTTCCCCCAGCCGGCACAACCTGTATCCCTTGAAATGCACCATGCTGGCCAGCTCTATTTGAGACTAAAAATAATCACATTTCATGTCAAATCAGGCTGAACTGGATGGCACCCTGGGTCATGCTCATTGACAAGTGATTGCCAATTTTGAATGGGTTTGTATTCATTACATCTTTTCCCCCCTTCCAATCTAATTGTCTTTTCAGGGTCTAGTAAAGTGTGGCAATTGAATAAAGTGTAAAATCGAATTTCCTTTGAAATGCCATAGAGAGCCTTGATAAATAATCACCTCTACTTTCATGTGTGTATGCATACGATTTATTTAAACACAAGGGTCACTTGCACCCTTTCTTACAATCCAAGGCACTGCTTACTATTCTAGGCTTCCATTAAACATAAGACAACAATCCATCCTAGTCCAACATCATCACCTGGAAGGGAAAGGTGAAGCAGCGTTTCAAAAACTCCTACTATGTGCCAGATACGAATTCAGTAATTTCCAGCTGAGGCAGGACTTCAAGACTACCTTTGGCTGTGTTGCAAGTTTGGAGGCAGCCAGAGCTACATGAGAACCCATCTCAAAAGTTAATACAAAACAAAATAAAAATAAGCTCAGCAATGTTTGTTTTTTCGGGGGGTTTCTCTGTGAAACAGTCCTGGCTATCCTGGAACTCTCTTTGTAGACCAGGCTGGCCTTGAACTCACAGAAATCTGCCTGTCTCTGCCTCCCAAGTGCTGGGATTAAAGGTGCGCACCACCACTCCCAGGTGCCACCTGAGTTTTTAAAGTACATTCCATTTTGGCATGTAACAAAAAATTGCCTACTGCTCTATTTCCCAGAATGAAGTTTTATTGTCAATGCCACCATGCTTTACCACTGAGCCAAACTGTCAATTTGATAGTTGTGACAACCCTTTGAGAAATGTATGATTATACCTCTTCTATAATAGAAGAAGTCAAGGTCCATGTAGGTTTCATAATTTGTCCAGGTTTTGCCACAGTGAATCAGTGCTTAGGTGTAGTTTTGAACCCAGGCCATCTAAGGAGGGGGCAGAGGGTGGCATTGGCAGTTTGGCTCAGTGGTAAAGCATTTGCATACTTCAAAGAACTCAAAAAATCCCCACTTTTAGTTCTCAGCACAACCAAAGAAATAGGGGTTCCCTTCCCATCTTTTCACTAGGTCAGCATAGGAAATGGTCCTGGAAAGTGTGTAGGTGTGGAGCGGGCATGCCACAAAAGGGTCACAGTATATAGAAATGTATTTTCCAGTTTGGGCTCTGTAGCAAATTTGGTATGATCCTAAGAAAGCACCCCAATATTCACTTAACAATAGGTTTTAAGTGCCTACTGTAAGCCAGGCACTGAGCTGTATCCCCTTAGCTCTGGGGCTGTGTGAAGGAGGCCTGGGTTAGAGATCCTTCCTGACCTGAAAATCCAGGGACCTCTTACCCTTATTTCCCTCTTTCCACCTCTCGGTACTTAGGGCACATATTTCCCTGAAGGTGGTGGAGGATTGAGTACAGGGAGTGGCTTCAGGAATGCCCTGCTTGAATGCCTTGGCCTCATAAATGCAAAGGAAATCTAAGAAATTAATCTAAGAAAACAAACCCCTGGTTCTGCAGAAGCAGCTCTCTAACAAAATGGCAGTGCTAGAGGTGCAGACATAGGAAGCAGGACCTAACCAATCCACGTTCCTCTGAACACCAAGATCTCCCCCTCCCTTCTCTCTGTTCTCTGGCACATGGATGGTACCAAGGAGATCCTCATTCACCGGATGCTGAACTAATGAGCAGGTACTGCTGACAGAGAACAAATAGATTTCCCCAGGACCAGGGATAGCCGTGGGAAGCTGAACTGGGTACCTGATTGGAAACAAACAGGGCCCCATAGATGTGATGTAACATTCTCCCGTTGGTCTCTTTTCTCAACAAGACCTCAACACTGACCTTTTGTACCTGCCCTGTCCTACCAGGCTTTTTCTGTCTTAGAAAGAATTCTGCTAAATCGGTGTAGAGAGAACCTCTGCCCTTCAATATCTGATCACCTTCAAAAGTAGATCAGATACCTCACACACACAGCTCCCCATCATTGATACCTGATTATCCTGCCTTCAGCAAGAATCCTGTTAAGTCGGTTTAGCAAGAATTCTCCATCCTTGGACCTCCAAGGATTCCTCTTAGTAACTTTCTGGGCAACAAGTCCTCCAGTGCTCACGGGTTCTAAATCTCTAGCAGTCTGTGCTGTGTGTGCCCCACCTGTCTCCCTTCTGCACGGCACTTACTGCAGTCATCTTTTTATAAAAAAAAGTCACCAACCCAATGAATGCCACAATAATTTTGTCATGGGGTGGAAAGGTACCAGCAAGACTTGATCCAAATCATGAAGGCTCTGCAGGGGGCCTTTTCTTCAAGACAGGGTGACAAAGAGAAAAGAGGTAACCTGAGTCCTAGCCTTCACTCCAAAGTTTCCTGAGGGGAGAAAGATCAGAGCTGCCTGCCAGGGGAGGCTGGGGTGCACATACCACAGAGGAGGACAAGCCAGGGGTAGCAGTGCCAGTGGGCTTGGGCCATTGGCTCTCCAGATGCTGACGATGATCAAGGGGCTGGGGAGAGGACTGGCTTGTTTTGTGGTCTCTTCCTCCTGGCCTTTCCTGGGTAGGAGCAGGCAAGGTTGACGACTGTGTCCTGCTGCTGGATGAAGATCCTTCTCTAATCTTTTGTTTCAGAGGAGTCAGGGAAGCCACAGAGGGCAGAGGTGCCTCAGGCTGCCCAGGCAACCTGTGCTGGTTTCTTGTGGCTTGGCTAGGGTGTGAGCCTGCCCCAGGGCAGAGTCCAAAGATCTCTGAGATTGAGGAGCTACAGCTGGTCTCAATAAACCAGCTTCCTCCAGCCCCCTCTTTAGTGGCCCTATCCCAGAAGTTCCTGAATTCTGCTCTCCACCCTCCAAGAAGCTGTTTCCCATTAGCTCCTTCACATTGGACGCTGGGGACAGCCCTGCTTTTGCTTTGGGATTTGGGATGTATTTTTCTTCTTACTTCTTTCTGCTCCTCCTCAGATCCCTCCTCTGTCAGAAAAAGCCAATGAGTGTTCTCTCTCTTTCTATCCCCACAAGCTCTGCTGTCCCACTACAGGGAGGTTGATTGTGGCTAGCTGGGGGGGGATACTTTCTTATAACTGGCAATATTTTCCCCACTAGTCCATCCTAAATGATACAAGTAGACCTTCCCTTGAGATCCCACAGTCCCATTCGGTTGCATATTCTGGGCTTTGCAAACTCTAAGCTCCTTAGGGACCTTGATATCTGGGAGGAATACCTTAGGAGGCCCAAAGATTTGGAGGGACCATGGGCTGCCATTGAAGAGGGAAGAAGACCTAGGAGGTGTTTGGGGGTTCTGAGAAGAAATCCCATTGACATAGCTTCTGGAAAAGAGATCTGGTCACCCTGGAATGTGGTTCATTAAGCAGCCGTCAGTTTCATTAGTGAGTTTCATGCCACACCAGAAGCAGAGATCATGTGCATGTGTTCTGGCTGGCTCTGGTTCTTTCTCTCCCTCCCTCCCTCCCTCCCTCCCTCAGTGTCCAGGGCATTGTAATCACATTCATCTCCCACACTGACTTCAT
>LOJH01007265.1:1692-24070 GCA_001685095.1 Ellobius talpinus
AACTCAGGACCTTTGGAAGAGCAGGCAATGCTCTTAACCACTGAGCCATCTCTAGCCCCCTCCATTGGATTTCTTATCTTGTGTCTTACCGTAGGGAACATTAATATGACTAACATGTATATACTAAAATATCAGCCCATGATGTTAATGGTGCAAATAATTTCTAGAGAAGCTCAGTTCATAATGGTAAGCAAAGAAGCCTTTATGGAGGACCCATTATCTAACTGAGCCTTTGCATCTGTACAAACACCGCAGTCATGGTTCAAGTTCCCAATCTGTAAATCTATAGGTCCATAGAAGTGTTATTTGCCTCCTTCCCCCTGCCATGGTCTTGCTCACATTTTCTCATTACGTATGAGAGCGGAGCGGGTAAAATTGTGGGATTTCAGTGTGAGAACCACACTAAAGCTTCGGCCATTCCCATCCTGCCACTACACTGAAGTGGTTAGGAAGGAGACTGCTTGTGAATACCTTCATTCTTTCCATAAATTCTGAATCATTCAGATGATTTATCACGAATCCCACCCCCGTGTGTATCACTCGTGTCCTGATAATTCATGCACAGATCATGGATGTGGTCTGTCAGCACCAAGGAATAGGTGTATGTGCCAACTAAAGATGGCTGACTCAGCAGGCTGGAAATCAAATTGGAAGCAGCTCGAGGCCCCAAAAGCTGTTCTTCTTCACCTGTCTCCCACTTTGCCCAGCTTCTGTGGCTAAGGACTAGCCCCGTTAGTGGTTACAGGCACTGATGAAATGCCCCTGGAGGCTACCTCTTGGAAAATACCTTGTCATTGAGATAGGTTTGGTGATATCTCTTGAGGTCACCAACGTTTGCAGAGCAGGGTAGGTGATACTGAAATGCCCAAATCAGGGGGTGCTTACCATTCAGGACACTAAAACCCATGATTTCTTAAGGTCTTAAGGTCCAAAATCAAATGAGTCATTTTTTCTCCTCCAGGTAACACTAACAGCACTGGCAATATTTTTCAAAGCTAGAATCATTAACACTGTGAATATCTGTTTTTCTCCTCAGACAAATTTTGGTATTGTCGGCTTTCACCAAATCACAAGGTCTTACATTATGGTGACTTGGAAGAGAGCCCCCAAGGAGAAGTGCCCCATGATTCCCTGCAGGACAAATGTAAGTGGCTCCCTCCCTGGTAAAGCACACCTGAACTTTGATTGGTTGGTTATGTTTCATTCATGGCATACCATGCAGAGAACTCTTGGATTCAATGAACCTTTTGAACTTGACTAATCCCTGAATTGCAGCCTGAGCATTCCCATCAAGTGCACAGCCTGGAAGGATTTGAGGCTCGGGGATGAGCAGAGCAAATGTCAGAAGAATTCTCACATACCTTTTCTGTCTACTTTGGATGGTGTGTATCTAGGGCTGTTTCAAGGAGCTAGAAACATAAAACCTGAATTTGTCAATTGTATTTTTAATAACCTGTTAAATAGTTTTTTATAACAACCTCTACCACCTATGACTTAATGTGTTCTGTAATTACAAAGTGGAGTTAGTGAAAGACTCAAGTACTACTTTTGAGCACTCAGATATTTTGGGAACTTAGGATAAATGGCTTTCTAGAAACACAGTAGTCTTCCAAGATATGTATTATTTCTGTTCATTAGCCTTTTCCATATGCTTTAACACATGATTTTGAAGAGATAGTAACATATGAGATCCTTTTAACCCAATACTAAGCCAGGTACCAAGAACTAAGGTTCAATGCTCAGTGTAGAGACTAAAAATTATTAAAACTGCATTGAAAAATGCCAGGGTAGTGAATTAATTTGGAAGAGAAATGAGACAGAAGTAATATATCCTTGGAGAACACTCTAGTCAGAGAAATCAACCAAGGGCCAGCTATCATGACATGCTTAAATAACCTTCAGAAGTACCATCAATCAGTTTAGATAGGTATATATATCCCAGGCATTGCCTTTGACCTCTGACCACCTGCTGTCTCACATCTGCCCTCCCATCACCCCAGGGCCAATGAAAGTCAAATCTGGACTGCCTGCTGTACAGCTCTAGACCACAGGAAGCAAAAATAAACCATGAAAGGGAAACTTCCTGACACTTTCAGACTGTGCTGACATCTCAGACAGAAAGCCTAAAATATTTTCTTTCCTTCCAGTTTAAAAATGGGACGGTCTGGCCTTTGTAGTGTCTTACGGTTCATTCCCATCTATACAAGAACTGCTCTGCCAGCATGTATTATTGATACCCACAGCAGGAAAAAGTAATCTGAAACCCATAGCTGCAGGCTGTGGCTCCCCAACACAGGCTGTGCCCCCCAGCACAGGCTGTGTCCCCAATACAGGCTGTGCCCCCAATATGAGCGATTCCTCAACACAGGCTGTGCCCCCCAAGACAGGCTGTGCACTCAACATAGACTATTCCCCCATACAGGCTGTGCCCCCACAACACAGGCTATGCCCCCAGTTCAGGCTGTGCCCCCAAAACAGGCAGTTCCCCCAACACAGGCTATGTTCCTCAAGACAGGCTGTGCTCCCCAACACAGGCTGTGCTCCCCAACACAGGCTGTGCCCCCCTCAACACAGGCTGTGCCCCCCTCAACACAGGCTGTGCTCCCTAACACAGACTGTGCCTCCCCCAACACAGGCTGTGCCCCCAACACAGGCTGTGCCTCCCCCCAACACAGACTGTTGTTCTATCCACACCCCAATACTGTCTCTTAGGCTTCTGCATGAAGCTAAGAGCCCTCTGGTCAGAGTTGACAAGGCTGAATCAGCCTGTCACCTGATGCCAGGCCTGTGTTTCTCCAACTATGGACCTTAAAAACTGGAACCCAGGTGGCTTCACTCAGACCTCACAAAGCAGAAACACTGCTGTGAGAACTGGGGCCTCCAAGTGGCTTTGGTGCATTCTCAAGTTTTACAAATGTTAATGTAGATCTTGCCAAATATGCCTCCATGGTACATGACTTTCACCAAAAAGTCCTTTAAAACAAGATGAAAATATGTTGTCAACTTGTGATTTTGGGAAGACAGAATGTTAAAAAACTAAACTTTAAGATTTTAGTATCACTTTTTTTCATCTCACCATCTCTCTCTCTCTCTTTCTTTCTCTAATACACACACACTCTCTCTCTCTCTCACACACACACACAGTAAGAAAGGCTTAATCTTATAATTAAGGACAGGCCTTTCTTCTCATTGAATTTGCTGTGTGAAGAACACACTCCGGTGTCTTTTTTTCTTTACTCTCTGTTAATTGGTAAAAACCTTCTCATGAGCTAGGAAGTGTTCATGGCCAGTGATCTGGAAGAGCATCAGAAGTTTCTGGTGGCCAAAGTAACTGCAGCTGCCTAGGACATCTCCCAGACCCTTCTATGCCTGGCCAAGAGATGGAGAAAGTACTCCACGCTGAAGAATCCACCATACTCCTGAGCCCACCCAGAGAATCTGTTCTCCCCTTACTGAATGTATAGTTTGTCCTCATACCTACAGATATAAAATCCACTTCTCAACTTGGACATGGGCATGTAACTAGCAATTTGTCAGTGTTAGGCACAGTGCACCCAGTTCCTTAGAAAACCAGCAGCCCTACACCTAGAGAAAATTCTAGCGGTTGACCAGCACCTGAACCCCATAAAAGGGCAGTAACTGGGCTTTCCCACAGAACAAGGCTCCTCACCTCCACAGCCCCAGAGTTGAGCAAACAGCTGGGTGTGCAAGGATTTGGGTGGTCAGAGATGAGCACAGCCAGAGCTCTGAATCTCCACTCTCCACACAGGTTTGGTAATAGCCATGGGAAGACATTGGTTCTGGGAGAAGGTAGCAGTCTTCCTCCTGAGGACGCTTCCGACAGTCTTGTCCCTCCTTTTCCTATGTGACCTTTAATGTCCCGTGATGCAGAATTCCAAAGACTGTATCACATCTTATCCCTTGCAAGAGAGGTAGAAATTATATAATTTTAAGGGTGTGTGTTTGTCTGGGAAGAGTGGGTTGGTGAGATTGTATCTGTGTAGGGGTCAGAGAAGGGGATCTATTCATATAATAAAGTGAAATAAAGTTGTGTGTCTAGGAAAGCCCTGCCCTGCCCTAAGGAACTAAATTTGCAACTTCAAGCACACACACACACCTGTGTTCCCTTCTGTGCCAGTTCTACATTCTGTCTGGGCCCTTAAAAAGCAGAAAATGTATTCCACTAGAAAAAAACAAATGAGAGACATTGAAATACTCAGGCCTAAATGGGATGTCTCCATCAAATCCCTCCCCTCAAAGCTCAGGGAATCCAGCAGAAGAGGAGAAGAAAAGAATGTAAAAGCCAGAGGGCATAAAGGAAATAAGGCCTTCTAAACACATGAGGACCAAGCACATATGAACTCTCAGAGACGGAGGCAGCATGCCGAGGACCAGTATGGCTCCACACCAGACAGGACCCTAGAGATGAAAGGAAAAGTGGACACACACCCCACCCCTAACCCAGAAGCTCTCTCCAGTTGATAAACACTTGCAAATAAAAATTTAGTTTTCTTCAAGGAAGTCTCATTAGGGAAGCATACTACGCTTAAGGGTAGGCTCCATGCCCAGCCGTAGATGCCAACAGGAAGTGACCTCACTGGCATCTTTGAAGGTTCCTTGTCTCATGTTGTGTCAGGACTTTTCCCTTTCTTTTCTTTTTCAATTTCATCCCCCAATCTTTCTCGATCTCTTTTATTTACACTATAGGTCCTTTGCATATCTATTGTGGCTTCTGGGTTTGTGTTTTGATGGGATTCTTGAATGTGTGAATGGGTGAATCTTTGTCTTATATCTTTTTCTGGGCACTTTTGCTTCTACTTGCTTTATCTCATTACTATGTGTTTGTTTTACTTTATTTTATTTCATTTACTTTATTTTATTTTATTTCATTATTATATCTTTGATGCCTGTTTGTTTTCTAATGAGAGATGGAATGAGGATGGATGAAGATGGGAGGGGAGAGAGGAGGAAATGGGAGATGTAGAGGGAGGGGAGACTGTAATCAAGATATAATTTATGAAAAAAAATCCATTTTCAATAAAAGAAAAAAAGGAAAAGGATCATTTCCCATAATTAATGGTAAGAGTCATTGCCTTGCCTTGTATTTTTGTCTTCTCCTAAGGCAGGGGGAATTATCTTTCACCCTTGAGTTAACCAGGGCTAAATAGTAAGATGTTGATGAGTCAAAATGGTTCGACTGGACCTTTTACTACAGCTAGTATTAGTGAGGACTGAAGGATTCTTCTTAGCTGTCTTCTCCCTTAAGCGTTGTGCCAATGCTCTCCATATTCTTTCTAATTGCTAGGAAACAGGACCCTTGAAAAATCCCCATTTCCCTGCATCCCCTCTCACTCTGCTTCCCTCTCAGGGCTTTCAGGCTGTTGTCATCATCACTCCTATTAAACATGAGATTCATTTGCTTCCTAGCCACGCTTGGTGCCCCTCAAGGCCTCAGTTTGAAAGAATCTAGGCCAGTGTTCTTCACCCCCACCTCAGGGGAAAGCACAGGCCAATGCCCTTCTCAAAGATTAAGCCTATTATAGGGGATGAGGCTAGCAGCTGACAGCTAGGGAAAGTGGGGGATTTGGGTCATGAAATCACAGTGAAGAATTTTGATCCTTCCATCTACTGAGAGAATTAATGCAGATTATTGGTAATAGGAGTAATGGCAGGTGGCATTTGCTAAGTGCATAATGTATGCTAGGCACTGTGCTCAGAGCTTACAGAAGTTATCTACTGTACATCCTGAAGGGGCATTTCATCCATATTTTATAGATAAGGAAAGTGAGGTAGAGAAGCATTAAGTATAGCTAGTTGACAGTCAAGGGCTAGTAAACAATGAGATAAAGATGTTTGCAGGCAGCCAAACAGCTCCATGGCCAATTTTACTTTACTATTTTCCTGCCTGAACTAAAAACAGTCTGGAACTCTGAGAGCTTAAACCTAAAGTAGCAGAACATGAAGCTGAATGAGCCCCCAAAGCCTTGGTTTCTGGTTACAAAGGCACAGTATGGACCCTCACTCAGTGCTATGAGACTGGTCTGCTAGGTTAGGGAGAGCAGGCTCTGTACTAACTATTGGTGCAACCTGCCTCCACCCTGTCTCCTGCCACAGAAGCGTCTACTGAGGATACCTGCACACAGCAGGTACCAAAGGCATATAGAGCTGCCTCCTGGAGAAGTTTTGCCTTGACTTGGCTCCAGGAAAACAAAGCTAAAAGTGTTCTCATCGCTGTGGCCACATTTGTTTTTCAGTATTATTTTTTATTTAAATCATAATTAAATGGAGCACTAAGACCAGATCTGTCCCTGGCTAGCTGTGTGATATTGTGTAAGGGATTCTTCTCAAATGCAAAATGGTAGTCAATGGCAGTTCACCCCAATCCTCCCTAAACTGAGTAATTATGAGACGTGAAGGTGTGCCCCAGGGTAAGGGTGCTTACTGCTTCTTTCTCTGATGGCCTCCTGCTTCTCCAGGCTCTGTGCCCTACTTCTTTATCTTCCTCCCATATCAATAGACCAAATCAAAAAGCTAGCCTAGCTTTGAAGCCCTTGTGAGCTCCCCATGCTGTGAGTATGAGCCCTTGGTTTCTGCCCCTGGACCAGAGGACACTGGTTATGGCTCTCCCCGTGTCTAATCCTCCAGTGCAGTTAGAGAAAAGCTATGAAAAGAAAGAAAGAAAAAAAACAGCTTTTCAAAGGGACTGTGTTTTTAGAATTTTGTGTTTTCTTTTCAGTCATAATCCCATGAGCGACACAGCAGCTTATCTCCCTGATAGAGGACAATGGATATTTAAATATAAAATATGTACAGCCACAATATCCATTGAAAAGAGATTCCCTTCTGTGAAGCCTTTGCATTGAGGATTCGAAAGACTGATCCATGGCAGTTTTGTATTTTCCTGGTCCCATTCTACATGTTTCCAAAGCGAAGGGGTAACTTACTTTTGTAGAAGATAGACACTGTGGAGTTCATTAAGCATTTCATATCTTATAACAAAGGATTTTCTACAATATACTTGTGATTTAAACTCCTGATGAAGCTTTAAGAGGAATTTTAAATTGCCTTGCTAATTAGATTTAAAATTCCCTTCAGTGTCTCCATTGCAAATGCAACCAGCTTCTCCTAGTGTTCAGATACGCCCTGCAGACCGATCAGCCAGGTAGGCAGCAAGGCCAGTCCTTGGTTGTGAAAATGGACTCGTGAGACCTGAAGCCAGTCTTCAAGGTAGGCTCAGGAATCCTAGTACCCACCTACAAGATTTCTAATCAAAGGAGGTCAGGAGAGGGCCAGAAAGAAAAGGCATCTGAGATATAGGGCTGAATCAGTCAGGAGAGGCCACACTGCTCCACTGTGGTACAGGAATAGGCAGCCCTACCCCTCTGAGTCTTAGCACAGCAAAAGACTTCTAACCCACAATAGTAATGAAGGAGGACCTCAGTCACTTAGGGCCGCAAGCTCCTTTACATATATACCTGTATCAGCATGCTGGAACACAGAAGAATGAAATGGCAGACAGGGACTTTTTATTACTTCCTCTTACATTTCATTGGCCAGAGCACAAGACCCCAGCTAACTGCAAAGTTGCTGGGAAACATCATCTTCCTTGTGCCTGGAAGGGAGGAGAAGCCAGAAATTGATATTAAAATTGAGTACAACTATGGACTGACTCCATGATGGAGGAGCTGATGTTGTGAAGTAGATGATGGAGAAGCCTCCAGAGACTCTGGAGGAGCTACTCACTTCCCCACTTCTCTGGGTTGACAGCTCTGGGCACATTACCACACTTAGGCAGAATTCTCAGTAGTCTTCGTTATTCTGGGACATTAGCTTTTAAGGGACCCTCCTGATCTACTGTTTGAATATTTTGTAAATTTATGATTTTATCATTTACTAACAACCTTATAATCAGTTTATTCTGTGCAGATGTACAAGCTTTAACTATGAAATCTGCCGTTATGTCCACCCTTAAGAAAGTGTAGGGAATTGATTGCTTCCAGCCCTCCTTCAGCAAAGCCAAGCCTGTCAGCATCTACAGCTGGCTTCGCAGTCATTTGTGGGGCTGGGAGATTTGGGACTGGAGAAAGATGGATAACTTAGTGTTTTTTAAATCAAGGTGCTGAACCATCTGACCCATCCTTGTCCCTTTCATTTGTTCTTAAAAGAGTATTTTGAATGCGGTGCTTTTTCTGCTTCTTATCTTCCTCCTACTTCTGAGCAAGACTTAAGATAACATCATTTTATCTAACTGCATTATTTCCCAAAGGCTCTATCAGAAAGGAAAGGCTCCTTTATTGTGTTGAGTTTATTTCCATTGCCTGTTGAACAAGGACAGCTAAACCCACCTTACGGAATTGTTTTGAGAATTAACGATTTGGGGAAGGGAGAGATTTTGGAGGCGAGTTCCAAACCGTGGAGTCAGACCTGTGATTTGGGCTAGATCTGCTTGCTCCGTTTATCCATCACTCAGAAACAAACAACATAGATGCAAATGCTAGCTAGAGGTATCAATCCATATGAAGCTTTTGCCATTGATCCTAGCACACAGAAAGCCTTACAGTGTCAGTATTAGTGCCATAACCACTATTACCTACTGCCACTACCATCACTTACAGCACCACTATGGTAGGTGTTATTTTAATTTTTAGTGAACCAAATTATGTTTATGGAACTAGCATGCTAGAGATACTGTTTACCAGAACATCATATGCTTGAGTGTCTAGTCTCTGAACGCTGCCTGACCTCTTCCTCTTGTCACTTCTCTTCTTTTTTGTTTTGTAGTGGCTTCGGGCTGTGCCAACCATGGTAGCAGACTCACTGAGTACCCTTGCTCCCTTATTGTCATTGAAGCTTTCAATGGTGTCATAACTTTCATTATTTTTATGAATTGCAGTGCCGGTGGCAGATATCAAAGCAGTGGTAACGGGAAAGGACTGCCCTCACATGAAAGAGAAAGGTGCCCTTAAACAAAACAAGGTATGATTTCTAGATTGTTGTAAATGGTTGTCTGTACAATGCAGTGAGCCATCATAATGATCCCAGCCTTCGCTCACAGAAATGTACATGCATGTATTGGATGGTTCACCCTGGAACCAAGGGCATTGTATGTCGAGTTGTACATCTCAGCTCTCCCTTTTTCTTCCCTGATTTATTCCTCTCCTGTCTTAATGTGCTCACTCCCTCTGCCTGATCACCTTTGTAATGCCTGTTCTCTCTTGTTCCCCTACTTCCTGTCTACTTCCAACCCTAGAAATTGCAATGGCTGTTCTCACTGTTTTTGTATGAGTCTCTTCTGCTCACCACCACCCGTTCTTTAGGCCTCTTCTCACCTCCGGTTCATGGTATTCCCGCTCCCTACACTGCTTCACTAGAGTCTCAGTGAAGCCCAAGACAGGCTGACACCAGCTGACTCAAATAATATCATGAAATACTAAGTGCCTTGTACCCTTCAGCATCATAGAAAGTCGACTATTAAGTATCCAAATGCAGCTTAAAGGAAAGCAGTACTCAGGAGTACATGCTTAGGTGTCTGTTAAGTGCAGTATTTCTCTCCATCTCTTTCTAGTTTACTGCAAGTTTTCACCATGGTGGTCCACATGGTTTTATGAGGAAATGAAGGGAACACAATCTTGAAAGACAGAAAATGTTCTCTGTTTCTAGGTCAGAGGGATTCATTAAGGAGCCAATTCTTTGTTTATACCTGTTGGCGTATTATATTATATGCCATCCATTAAAAAGAAAAAAAAAGATTTGGCTGTGTGTGGTGATATACACCTCATATCCTAGCCCAAAGGAGAATGAGGCAAGAAAATCATAGCCAGCCTGGACTGCATAGCAAGATTGTCTTTCTAAAACAAAACAAAGCAAATCTAGATTTACCTGGCTGCTCTAGACATCTGTGTACCACAAGACTCAATAGTTTATTTCTTTGATTCTAAAAATAGTGTCTAAAAGGAATTTAAAAACTCATATATTCTGCTTATCAGTCAGGATTAGCATAAGTGGTCCCTGTTTTCTGATTCCAAATGAAGATAAAAGGTCATTACCCAACGACTATACTCAAAGAAAACCAAAAGTCCTGTGAGAGTATTGTTCAGGATGCCAGAAGGGAAAGATACAGGCAAGGATGCTGATTGCAAGATCCTTGCTCCTTGTGACATATAGATACAATTCAACTCAAGGCCATGTGCATTTCTTCATTGCTAAGCCCATCCAGCACAAAGGTACTCCAGTGACAAGCATAATAACATGGAGGGATGCTGGAGGCATTAGAGTCTGGGGGATCTCTTGTATAGCACCTGTGGGGGGTTCCATGTCAGAGAGATGAGGATTATGTTGTTTTTAGACTCCAAAGAGCACTATAAACTGTGGCAACAAGTCCTAGGTTTCATGGTTTGCCTCTTGTGAGGATGCCTTCCTTCAACACCAGCAGGGAGAGCCATATGTTCCACATGTCAGGTGTTCGCTCTTAAGTCTCAGAAAGCACGGGCTCTGCTCAGCTCCAGGGAGGTTCCTGGGTATGTAGCACTTGAACTGAACAGGAAGTCATGTGAAGAAGCTGACAACACAAGAGTCTAACCCAGAAGCCTGGGAGGCTGGCTGGCAGTGGAGCAGTCTACCAGGGTTTGAATGTGCTGACTAGGAACCGGGAATTCTGTAAAATACTTTCAGAGACGTTTCCTGCATTCACCCCAGTTTGTGAGGGTCTTGAGGGCTGTCACTCTCCTCCATACACTAAGAAGCTGAACGAAGGGAGCAAGTTTTGTGAGAGACCCTGCGGTAGTACGTCAAGTGGGAAGTGATCTATGAAGACAGCTCATGTCAACTTTGAGCATGCAGATACTTATGCACACACGTGCATACACACCAGAAAGCACATACAATAGATCCCAAACATGTGAACACTCATGCATACACAGATACTCACACATGCCACACATATATTCTGCAAGAAAAAAAAGCCCAATTACCTTGCTCTATTAGCATAAATTATCAGTCTAAAGACCTGGCTCTCATTTCCTATTACCTAATATGCCCCCAAAAAAGAAATTAGAGGTATATCTCTTCTTACCCTAAAATGCGGGGTGAGCGAGACAGCCTACAGAAACAAAGCAATCATCCGAATCAGAGCTCTGCTTTCTTGTTAGCTTGTGTAAATCATTCGCCTCTTACAGAGAGACACAGATGTAGAGCTTGTCAGATTGGAAAGTTATAACTACGATTTAAAATAGGAAAAGTTGACATTCTACAAGTGGTGTTTAAATTAATTGGTACTGTCAGAATGGAAATGATAAGGACTAGAAACTTAGATCGAGGTAAAAGCAGTAGTTGTATCAGAGAAAGAAAAGATGAAAATAAAATAAAAACATTAGCTTTTCATCACCTATGCAAAAGACTGCTGTGTGTTACTGAAGATCGTAGTAGAGAGTCTATTGCATGGTAAAGCAACTGGATAAGTGGAACGAATGGGAGAGGCAGAGAGAAACAATTGCCCTGCTCACATTTAAAAAGAAGGCAAAAGAGGAGGGGGAGAGAGGGAGTGGGAAGGAACAGAACAGACAGCTAGTGTCACCAACATGCTTGTCTTTATCTAAGTGCATCGCCGATAACTTTCAGCACAGTCCAAGTGCATCAATGAAGAGACAACAGTTTTCAAACTGACTTTTATACAAAAACTGATCAAAGCGTACATTGTAAAGGCTCAAGCAAACTTATTTTGAAAAAAAGGAAACAGAAATAACACCACAGCTCAAGAAGCAGAGATCTATATAGAGATAAGGGAAAGGATCAGCCTTATTTTTTTTTCCTAAGGACAAAGAACAATGCCATGGGAGGGAGGCTGGCCCGCTGGGGTCTGGGACCTTAGCTTTGGGGAGTTTCCAGGGCTTGGCAGCATGTGTGTCCAAATGGCTGTGTTGGGTTCTTCTAGCAGGTTCTAGATAGAGAACAAAATGTCCTGACCTCATACAGGGCAGATCATGTATCCTTATGGGTGTCCAGGCAGATGTTGCCCTGGATGTCCCCATCTGGATGGTAGCAGGGTGTGAGGAGCACTGTGGGTGGTTGTAAAGCTAACAACTGGAACTCCATGGTGGTTATACCTCAGGTCTTCACAGCTGACACAGTGCTTCACAGATGGTCCCTCTCCATCCGGAAAGGTCATCTGATTCAGGGGACACAGAAGTTGCTTTGTCACCAGACATTCTGTGAATCATTAGCTCCTGCTGTGGCCTCTTGCCCACAGGGCCTCAGGTGGCACCCCATTTGTGGACACTGGCAGTGGCAGGGTACTGATTTGGGGAGGCAATCTCTGAGCTGCTGTCATGGCAACAGGAACATGGAGAATGCACAGCAACTACAAACGGATTCTATGTTAAATTAGGAACTATATGCTATCTGTAAGGACTCTACTTTCAATGTAAGTTTAAAGTGATGCGATGGAGAAAGACATACCGATTCTAGTCGAAAGAAAGCTGGGGTATCTCTATTAACCTTATACAGATCAGACCCCAGACGAGAGGATATTATCAAGGAGCTGTTTCTCCCAGAGGACACAACACTCTTACCTTACACACACGTGAACTTAACAAGAAGTATCAAAATACATGAGTCTGGAAACTCAGAGCAAACAGGGACCTCAATGCTGAGGATGCTCTACCTCAATAACCAATAGAAATCAATCTAGATGGCAATCAAATCGATACTGGGGCTCTTAGCAGCACCATCAATCAACTTAATCTAATTGTTGCCAATAGAATAATCCAGCCAGAAGCACAATGCACGGTCTTCTTGAGCTCACAAATACATTCACTAAGATCCACATTGGGCCATAAAATCGTTTGTTTGGTTTTTACCATGACAAAAATGAAATGCTTTATTTTCTCAGAACAATAATCTCACAAAGCATATTCTTGGGTCACAGTACATTTAAAGTAGAAATCAATAACAGAATGAGAGTAGAAATGCAAATGTTTGGAAATTTAACAACATGCTTCTAAACAACCAATAATTTAAAGTCATAAGAGAAATTATGTGTATCAAGCTATATACAATTCAGAATACAAATTCTGTGGGACGCAGTGAAAGCGGCATTTATGAGGACAATTATATTAAGTATTTAGGAGAAAAGCAAACTCTGAAATCATTAATGTTCCTATCGTAAAACACTAGAAAAGCGGAGAAATTTAATTAGAAATAATTGGATAGAAATTAGAGAAGAGATAATGAAACTGAAAACAGGAGAAAACTCAACAAAACCCAAATTGAAAAGATAAAGAAAATTGGTTATGCCGTAGCCTGATGGAAAGAGAAGTGGAGAAAGGAGAAAACCCAGGTCACCACGTGGACACAGATGCGGAGATGGGATCTCAAGAATACAGAAGGTTTGAGAGGTTCACCTTTGCGAAGAGCGAAGTCTCTGTGCTGCACAGATAAAAGACAGCTTTTCTTCCTTTTAAACTAGAAAGTCAAGTGCATGGGTGTGCAGATGACCTGCTGGGAAATCTACTACTGTATCTATGGTTGTACTTAACACCCGCACACATGCCAAACAGTGTCATGTATCTTCCATGAAAACACTTAGCCCTTAATGTGACTGGGTAGATGGAGAACCCACATGGTTATGTAAGCTCTGGGAGAAACGGCCAGTGTTAAGTTACCCAAAGCAATATAAAAATGGCAGCCAACACTGTACACTGAAAATACGTTGTAGAAATCTCTGTCTCATACTGCCAGCCCATCATTTACCCAGGGAAAATGCATGTTCAGATGCCTCCTTATGCTAAGGCTCCATTTCTCTAAGTGTCTCCTGACTCTGAATGTCTTGCCCCAGAGTTAGAGTACCAAGTGCAAGATACTGAGTTCAGAGGCCTCAGCAGGTGGGGGAATGGTTAGCAATCTCCTATTCCCTCTCTCCCCACAGCTAGACCCGTTCAAAGCTTTCCTAGTCAGGGCAAAGGGGCAGTGTGCCTCTGCAGAGCTGGGTGGAGAGGAGCTGCTATGACCTCTAGTTTTTCACTTAATTAAGTCCGGAAGGAACAGAAGACCTTCAGTGGTGAACAGCAAAACCCCCATGCATTAGGTATCTGTGAGTGGTGTGTGTGTGTGTGTGTGTGAGAGAGAGAGAGAGAGAGAGAGAGAGGCGGTTCAGAGCAGGACACTGTCCCAGATCTGTGACAGCCTATTCAACTGCCACCTGGAGCCTATCTTCCTTAAGGGCAGTTTGGACAGGTGGCAGTTTCTGGAGAGTTGGCCTGAGAGGTGCCATTGTTCCCAGTTTTGCATCCTCCCTTTTTGAAGTGCCAGAGAGCTGACCTTCACCAATGACTCACTGACAGCAAGCCAGAGATGTCAATAAAACCCATTAAAAATGATAGCACCCTTTCATGCAGGCATGCAGTTCAGAGAATTAATTCCTCCCACCCCTCCCAGGCAGCCCTGGTGAGATTAGAGTGGGAATTGACATCCTCACGAATTTCCCATTTCCTGCCTGTATTTATCAGGAATCTAGGTCATGACAGCTCAGATCCTTCCCATCCTGACAAGTATATGCATGCCACAGGAGGGCAAAGCCCAAGGTCACTGTGCTCCTTCCTGTGTGCCTCGATTTCTGCACATCTCAGCTCCAACTCCCTGGTTGCCAGTGGCTTCATCCCCTGGGCAAGGGCATGCGTGTTGGCTGTGTGCTGCTCACACCAGCTGTTGTCACAGTTGCTACACAGGGTTGAGCAGAGAGACCTTGGTGCAGTTCACATTGTCCTGTTATTTGCGAAGGGACATCCTTGTGGCTAGAGTTTCAAAGCAAAGGCACCTCTTCCCATCCTCATAGTCACATATGAGTTAGAGTCCTCCTAATAAATGGCTCTCCATTACCACAACTGTGATCAATAGAGACATTTCTCCTGCCTTTGTTCATGTAACATCAGATCCTCCTTCATAATTATCTTACTATTTGTGATTTCCTTAATATCCAAAGGAGCAGGAGAGATTTAATTTCTCATAACTTTCTTACAAGAAATAACATGTAACTTTGGCTTGCTTGGGTAATTTTAAAAAATACTCCCAAGAGTGGGATTCATGGTTGCGGATATGTGTTGTTTCATTGATTTTTTTTAAAAGACGACACCAACTTATGGTTCCACTAGTATGCCTACTGCCATTTTGATTATAAATTTAAAGGCCTAGAAATTGTTATCTAAATAGGTGCCAAACTTGATGGAAAATGTGCTTGATTGTTGCATAACTCTGCTGAAGCCTGAATGGAGGGCTGAGGAAGAAAGTGAATAAGAAATGAAGAGAGGAGTTTATGCAGATGTACATCCATGATTCAGCGTCCTTTTCCTCCAGGGTTTCTATTTCTGGCAGAGTAAGGGGACCCTTTGAATGTGATATGTGTGGCAGTCTGGGCTCAAAGCAGAGCTGTCCCCTCCTCGTGAGAGGACAACTGAAGGTGAACAAGACGGAGAATTCCAGGAGAGCCAGAAGAGCTTGACAGGAGGCTGCATCAGAGTGGGTCCAGCTAATAACACAAGGTCTTTCTTTGGGGGTTTCTTTTGGAAGAATTCTTCAATTCATCTGAAATACTCTTTCTGGGGCATTGTGATATGAGTCACTTGCCAAAGGCAAATCCTCTCACACATAATCAAGGTAGAGAATGATGTGGAGAGGTCTGGCTTCCTAAAGAAAAAATGCTTTACACTCAGTTTCTCAGCAGAGCTACTCCTAGATCATAAAAGGGCAAAGGTCATAACCAGTGGTGCCAACAAATGTGCAAAGAAAATATGCAAGAGCATGCATTACCACAGTGCAGAGTGCTGGTATGGATACCCTTGACTCTTCTTGTCCAGGTTAGGATCTGAGGTCTTCTGATATGGGCTATTGACTGTTGCCTTCCAGAGGCTCCACTCTGCCAACTTCTCAAACTACTGGAGTGACTGTGCTACCCTATAGGGTATGGCACTCACTCTAAGAAGTGTATCATATAACATATGTATTTGATAGGATACTAGGTGTTTTGACCAAATTTATCCAGTCATACAAAAAAAAGAAAGAAAGAAAGTGTCCTTTAACCCTTGGCTCCATTGGTCTGGCCCATTGAATAAGTGCACCTCCGTGATTGAGTCTGTCTTCCAAGGCTGGCTTCTACGTTCCTCTTGTATAGCCTACAGCCTCTAGTGGATACATCTTGGATTCATGTATCCTTTGCTTATGGTGGTGCAAAGATCCAAGGATAGGTATCAAGAGAGGAATTTACCCAGAAGTCTCATTGCCTCTGGAATAGCATCTATATTTCGTCCGATAGAGGAGTCTGGTGGGAGTGGCTAAGGTTAATCAGCCCTCAATGCTGCTAATTAAAGAGTTTACTGCCTCTCTATCTTTTGGGAGGGAGATACACAGCGCTGGCCGTGTGCCAGCCATCTCTCAAAACCCTGCCCCATCAAAAGGCAATGATAGGGCTTGATGTCTTCTTATGAGAGTGAGATGATTCATGCAGGCCTGTGCTGAATCCCGAGAAGGATTCATACTGGAAACCTGGAGAAATGCATCGTCTTCTCCCACCAGCCTCATGGATGCGCGTCTTCTCCCACCAGCCTCATGGATGCGCTTCTTCTCCAGACAAGACAAGCCATGTTCCATGTTTAAGCTCAGCCATTTGTAGTATTAAGAACTCGAGTTTTGTTTACTGTGCTGTTTTCTCTGTTCTCTCATAGGAGGTGCTTGAGCTTGCTTTCTCCATATTGTATGACTCAAATTGCCAACTGAATTTTATTGCACCTGACAAGCATGAGGTAAGGGGTCTTGGTACGGGTTAACATATGAGAGAAAATAAGAAGGAAAGATTCTAGCAAGGAAGAAGTGCCACTTCTCATTGAATACTGCTTGAGGAAATCATGAATAAAAGTTGTCTGTTGACATGGAGCAGAAACCTAAACAACCACCAGCTACCACAGCTCAGAATTCTTAGCAGCTGGATCAGCAGCCATGTGTCTTATCCAGCTTTGCTGTAACAAAATGCCTGAGGTCACTTGGAATAACAGATTACATTGGACCTCTATTTCCTGAGGTTTGAGTCTGTGGTCAGTTGCATCTAGATGAGTGCACATAGAGGAGGAACCTGCTTGCTTCATGGCGACAAGGAGGCAGAGAGAGGGGAAAGGGCCAGTGTCCCAGTATCCCCTACGTGGATATGCCCTCCAAATGCTGAACTCTTTCCAATGGAGCCACCTCCTGAAAGTGACAGCCTTTCCTAATAGTTCTCCTTTAACACAGTCTTTGGGGGATGTTCAGAATCTAAACTGTAGGATGGTCATAAAGAAAATTGATGTGCAAATGATTCAGGCTCAGCAAGGGCTTAACTAATCTGGAGGAACAGGCGGGCGGCCCTGGCTAGGGCTTTGATGCACATTGAATATTTAATCTTTGCTCTAGAGCTTCCCCAGATAAAATGGTGTCTCTATTCGTGGACCATCTGATGAAGTAGATTCTCTACCAAGTCTCTGCATGCTATTTTAAGAGGTTCAAGGCTGTCTCTGCTGTTGGAATTTTATTTCCAAGATGCTTTTATTCCTTTTTGACATCTTGTTATATGTATAATTTGTTCCTCTTCTTGAAGCACACTGTCAGCTATATTTAAAATATTTAGCATAAGTCTAGGAAAATGCATTTGTAAAATAAAGTAGCAGTTATGGTTGATTTAACTTTTTCTCTTGTAAATTAGACCCCAGCATCACGCTTGAAACTTTATTTTTAGGTAATACCATTCAAATTTTTGTTTTGCGTGTAACTGCACAAACAGCTCTTAGAAGGAAAGGAACATTTTAATAGAATCTGACTTTTGTTCTCATTTCCCTGAGGAGAGTCAGTTCATTTAAAAGGTATTTAGTGTCTGGTTTTCAATGGTTTGAAGATTTTGAATAAAATTATCTACCCCAAAGACAGAGGAAAGATTAGACACAAATCCTGCATTTAGAATGGTGCTTAAATATAATTCTGTGTCATTTGACATTTAGTTTGCAGAAGGGTAAGACTTTGTCTTCATCTGTCTGAAAATAGATACATAGCCTCCCATTTCTGTTTTTAAATAAAGTTGCGGTTATGAACAGGCCAACATAGCCAAGATATATAAGAGACATAGAAAACGACCAAAAATAGAAGAAGTTGGGCTGTTACTTAAGTCAGTTCCAAGCTATTTTCCCCAGAATGTGTATTAATTCAAGATATGGAGAAATGCTTTGGGATTGCTGAAAGTATGTGTGTGTGTTTTAACATAGCTACCACTTCTTGTAGATTCTATATGCTCGTGAGCACTTTCAATTTCTTCAAAATCATTTTCTTCTCCTAATTGCTACATTAAATAGAAGAACGTTCTGTTACATATGCATCATTTATCAAGTAGAGGGAAAGAGGCCTCCCAAAACCGAATACTTGACAATAAATGGTTGGGGACAGGGGTCTGGAAGGATAGCTTGGTGGGCAAAGTCTTTGCTGTGCAAGTGTTAGGACCTGAGTTCTAATACCTAGGACCCATGTAAAAGTCAGGCACTATAGCACACGTCTCTAATCCCAGGGCTTCTGTGGTATTATGGGAGGAGGAAAATCCTCAGGAGTTCATGGGCCACCAGCCCGGTATGCACAGCAGTAAACCACAAAATAGTGACCCTGTCTCTAACAAAGAACTAGATGAGGACTGAAACTTCCATCCTGTGGTACGCACACACACACACACACACACACACACACACACACACACACCACGGCTCTCTCTCTTGCTCTTTAACTGCTACACACATGCACACACACACACACAGGCTCGATCTCTTCCTCTTTAACTGTTATACACACAAAACATACACACACAAAGGCTGTCTTTCTTGCTCTTTAACTGCTACACACACAAAGACACAAAGTGGTACACACACACAGGCTCTCTCTTCCTTCTTAACTACTACACTCACACACAACACACACACACACAAAGGCTCTTTCTCTTCCTCTTTAACTGCTACACAGATGCATGCACACACACGTGTGTGTACATGCACATTTGCACTTATACACACAGGATAATTATAGGTACCCTGCACCTCTCCATACCTGCCCCCATTAAATACAATATAGATTTGTAGTCATTTTACAGGGCAGCAGTCTCCCTGGGCTGATATCAAGGAGGCAGCAGGCTGCATTCTCTCTCAGAGACTCTGAGAGAGACTTGTGTCCTTACTTTTTTTCTACTTCAGAGACCACCTACATCCTTGGCCCCCATCAGTTTCATCAGTGACAACTTGAGTTCTCTCCTCAAATCATTCTCACTTCCTGTTCCATAGTGAAATCCATTATCTTACCCTCTTCTGACCCTTCCTTCTCTCTGACATTAAGGGCCCTTGGAATTACATTAGATCACCTAGATAATCTAAAATAATCTCTCTGTTATGGTCAGCTGGCAACAGCTTTGATTTTTCCACATAGCCTAAGATTGCCCAGAGTCCTGGGAGTAGGATGTTGACATCTGTGAAAGATGGATGCTCCATTTACCCCAAGTAACAACATCATTACAGTATCACTCTTCCCCAAGTGTCTTGTTGATTCTTCTAGTCAGAAGCCTAATACATTTCAAACTCAGCTTTTAAATAATATCAGTGGTGCTTTCTTTTTGGTTGTCTTGCCTCTGTTTTCAAATTTAGCTTCCACAGATGATTGATTGATGCCTAATTCTTGGATCCACTAGAGTTTGCAAAAGGCTATGTCTCAATTCTATCACCCCATTTTTATTTATTAGTGAAATATATAAAGAGAATCAGGTCTCAATAACTGTTTTGCATCCTAAAATTGGAATGCATGATGGCAGGACAAATACTTGATTCCTTTGTAAATTTTTAAGATAATAAGCATGT
Organism: Ellobius talpinus; assembly: GCA_001685095.1. Taxonomy (NCBI): domain Eukaryota; kingdom Metazoa; phylum Chordata; class Mammalia; order Rodentia; family Cricetidae; genus Ellobius; species Ellobius talpinus. The sequence goes on from LOJH01007265.1 coordinate 21,582, forward strand.
CCTAAAGAAGATCAAGAGGGTTTGTTTGGTGTTCGAGTATCATTTTGAAGTCAAAATTTAAACATCTTTTGTGTCTTTAGATGTTATTGTTGTCTGTATTAGTATCCCGGTTACCCTAAGTTGTCTTATGACTATTAACAACATGGCCCCATTTCTTTGATGACTTTCTGGCTTTCTGGTAGGACAAGATAGTCCAGGTTCGCCTTGTATGTTTCCTGCCTTTTCTCTAGTTACTTCTAATAGGAATTAGTAATTAGCCACCACAACCTTGGTAAAAAGATAAAATTATTGCAATTTGGTTATAATTTTTAGGCCTTTTGAAAAATAGAGCTAAAGGTGAGGCTTTTACCATAAAAATATATCATGAAATAGTGCTGGGAATTCCAACTCAAATTCAGTAGTACCAGATTTTTCTTTATCGGTCAATGTAATTTTTGATGAAAAGGACATTGCCTGCTGCTTCTCAAAAAGCAATGTTCCTGTGGGTTAATCTGTACCAGGAAGGTGGCCAAGGCTGGGAAAGCTCTGTTCAAGGGACAATAGTCCCAGGACTTAAGGATCACTGTGACATGCTGCCAGAACTGTGAAGGCCTTCTGGAGTGCAGCACTCAGTGGTACCCACACCTGGGTGTTTGTCAGAATGGCCTGAGAAGCTCTTATAAATAAAGTCTCTTCACCCTGACTGACAGAATTGGTTATCTCCAGGCTGGGAAGTAGGTCCCTATTTCTCTCCTTTTTTTTGTGAGCAGATAGCTGGTTAGATATGGTCAGAAAATGACTGAGATAGTCATGAGTGCACTGGTGCTTCCGGAAGTGTTTTAGCACCACACTGGAGTCTGAGATCACACAGCTGAGGTAGAAAGAAGTCTTCACAGCCTACTGCTGCTCCCTTCAGGTGTGGCTCACCCCAATGTCATTGGCATGCATATTGGCAGAATTTTCATCACATCACACACAATGGTTGTAGCCATCTATTGCTTCTGTTGAAATGCTGCGTCACATAGTGGGCACAGCCTAAGTAACCGTCTAGCATTTTGTCTCATTACTATCTGGAACTTCAACTTGACCCTGCGAATGCAGGAAAGGATGGAATCTATAGCAAATCAATGTTAGAAAGAATTCCAAGCCAACAAGAAGCAGAACAATTATCGGCATAGACTCCTGTGTAGGACCAGGGACCACCTATCAGGTGAATGAGTAGCAACCAATATATAGGCAGGGTTTTTTTTTGTTTTGGTTTTGTTTTGTTTTGAAATCTTGGCTGTTTCTCCAAGCACCAATAGTTCTCTTTTGAAGTTAAAGCAGAACTCTACCCTCTGAAGGGGAATCTGCCAATATTAATGTAGGTCTTCAGATAAATGAGACATGGTTCCTTCTCCCCAGAATTTTATAGTCTGCTGAAGAGGCAAAGACTGGCATTCATTTTATAAAGAGAAAGAAGAAAACCTTAATAATGTACTCCAGAGTGTTTTCCAAGCAAAATGATGTCCACAGGGATCAACCACTTGAAGCCCTGGACACTAGAGATCCAGACATAGGAGGTCCAGACAGGTAGTCAACCTATATCTTCCCAAGATAACCGATGATGTTAGCCATTTTGGTTATGAAACAGTGGGCAACTGAAGGCTAATTTCTAGTTCTGTTTTGCTAAGAAGTACAAAGGCTACCTTGGCTCCACAGTGAAACTGAGTTCTCAATGTCTGTGCTTAACTATTAGATATGGTAGGAGGGAATTAGATACTAAACAGGGAACTGTAATGGGTATCAAGAAGGATGCGCTGCTAAGTGCAGACATGTTGGTATCCATTCTACCTGTGTCTTACAGAGTGCTAGCCTACTGCACAGTCAAGGGATTCGATTCTTTGTGTCCATAAGGAAACATTCTTGCAAGAACAAGCTTTGGGAGTTGGGTTGCCTGAGTGACAATCCTACTCATCCCATTTCCTCCTACATCACCTCCTTCCTAGCTTTAAAAACATACGAGACTAGAAGTTTCGCTTCATAGAGAGGATATGGGTATGAGATGAACATGCGAGACAGCCTGGCATATGCCGTGTACTTAGTTCCAGTAACTGTTGGTCCTGTCATTGTCCTCGGTGATGTTCATTGCCACCTTCTTTCCCGCCAGTATTGCATCTGGACAGATGGGCTGAACGCGCTGCTTGGGAAGGACATGATGAGTGACCTGACGCGGAATGACCTAGATACTCTGCTGAGCATGGAGATCAAGCTCCGACTGTTGGACCTGGAAAACATCCAGATCCCGGATGCTCCTCCACCTATCCCCAAGGAGCCCAGCAACTATGACTTCGTCTATGACTGTAACTGAAGTGGCTGGGCCCGGACACATTCCTCCCAAACTGGAAGATCTAGCTATGAGCAGAGAGGAGCGCAAACACACCCACATGTTGGGACCGTCTTTTGGTGGTGGGAAGCTGCGGGTGAACCCTTCCTTTGGCCTCATTTTTAGCCCTAGCTTTTTTTTTTTT
>LOJH01007266.1:0-13639 GCA_001685095.1 Ellobius talpinus
CAGCCCCCAGCCTCCGCACCAGCCCCCCGCCTCTTCCAAACTTCCAGACTGTTCCTGTCAGCTTCCTGTGTAAGAGCAAGCACCTTAAACATCCCACTTTCATTGTAGTTTATTCCAAAGTGCCTCTGTCAAGCCTTGCAAGTCACTGAACATCTGCCAGAAAGGCAAGCTGAGCCCAGACACCCTCATTGCAGCCCTTCATTCAATCTGTCCTCAAGGCTTTCCCCATCTGTCCCCTCAGTTCCAGCACAGGGAACCATCTCAGTCATGACCCTGTGGCCTCTCACCCATCTTCCTCAACAACAAAAACTTGCTCTCCATATCCGCAACCCACATGGGCATTCTAAGGAGGGACCCTCATTACATGAGTGACATGTACGTAAGCCTCACCTTCTGACACCCATATCTGAGCCATTTCTCTCCCAGCACGCATTCCTAGTCATCTAGAAGAAACTTCTTATGAACCATCCGTCACACCATATTCCTCACGCTGTTGGCTGACCTCAATAGTGATTGGCCTTGTGGTCAGCTGAGGTGCCTCTTTGGTCTCTGAGCACCACTAGTTTCCAGCCAAAGCCTCACAGCTCCTTATCCAGAATCCCTAAGTGCAAGCAAGTCCCATAATGGCCCAGTGGAAACATGAACAGGAATACCTAATCCTTCCCAAGAAAGAGCCTCTCTGGGCAGCCCTTAAGCCCTTTCATGACCACTTGGTGGGCAAAACCTCACTGTGCTGACTGACACACATGACACCTTTTTTTTTTGGAGATGAGGAATTGAAGGCCCCAGGAGGGTTTGCCTTCAAACACAATGTGCACTGTGCACTCGGAGAAGGAAATATCCTTCTCCCCATCCCTCCCCACCACAGAGGTATAGTCTGATGGGCGAGCACAATCCCAGCATCCCCCTGGGCAGCCCTCCCTATGGTCTGTGACCAGTGGCTCGGCCCGGTCTAAACACACATGCGTTAGTGTGAAACAGCAGAGAAAGGAGCTTCAGACGGCACTGGTGCCGGGGCACTGGCTGGGTTGAGACAATCCCTGCAGGTGGTGCTGTGCTGGCTGCTGAACACCTGGAGAGGAGTCATCTTCAGGTATAGATGCCAGCATTTTATGCTAGCACTGGCACCTTCCTCAAGGTCACTCTACCTCCGGATCATACAACTAAACAGAACTCACTGAGTCATACACATCGGCTCCCTAAACGCTCTCATCAGTGCAGGAGAGAGAAGTGACCATCTCCTGAGTAAGGTCACCAACCTTAGAGAAACACACAGGAGGGAAGGAGGGAGAGAGAGGGAGAGAGAAAGAGACAGAGGGAGTGGGGGGGCATTGAAACCAACATGCTGACGTGGTTACCTTTGGTAGGCAGGGTTACAATGACCCTTTTTGATCTCTGTGTGTGCTGATTATTATAACCACTTGCTTTCAGGACCATAAAGCTTTCAGCAGAAATAAATAAAAGCGTGTGCTTGTGTGAGGAAAAAGTACTTTCCCGGGAAAGCTGAGAACACCACACGTCAACGAGCCTTACTGGGTCACAACACAGAACATCTCAATGTGATTTTAAAAATAGTTCCAGCACAGTGGAAAATCTCAGAGCCTTGACTGGGCATTGTTCGGATCTGGGTCAAGCATCAAGTGGCTTCCTGGTGACCTTGCACGGTCCTTCCCATCTCTGGGCCTCTCACCTGTCCTACAGTCCTGGGAGGTAGAGTGGGGCAAGCATGGCATGTGTGATGGGATCCTGTCCCCAACACAGTGGGAGGAGAGAGCACATCACCAACGCTAGCTTCCGAGACGGACACCATAGCCGGAACTGCGCATGGCCCCGGGGGCAGTTTCCAGACGTCAGACTCTCAGCTATCTTGCAGCTGGGTGGGACGGGCTAGCTAGTCATGGAAACATCCCCACAGCAGGCTGGACCCTTCGTTTTCTGAGCTCCTTTATTTTCTGCTCTGAGCCAGCAGAACCCAGGGGAGAAGGTGAAGGCCTACAGCAGCTTTGCATGTGCCTCTGGATTCAGGTCTCCTCACCAGCATCCCCACCACGGCCTTGGGCAACCCCCTCTCCCGGCTGGCCCTTGCTGCTGTCTGGCACAGATGCATGCATCTGTTGTCTCTCGCCACTCAATCGTGAGTGCTGCAAGAGTACGGCCCGTCTGTCTATCCTGTTCACCATACTTCTTTGCATGGCATCTGACTTGTGCACACCCTGCGTATGTTGCCAGAATGAATGAATGAGTGCGTGAACAAACAGAATGGCAGAAGCAACAAGCTAACCCGGGGGTGGAACTCAGCAGGAAAGCAACCAGCCTCACATCCCCATGCCCTTAGTGCCAACCTCCAGCACAAGAGAAAAAGGAAGCGCCAGTACCCTTCCACAGGTAGAGCTGTGACAATGCACTGTCCCCCAGCACTACTCCAGCCAGAAGGGCTCCAAGTGGCCTGGCCAGGAGTCCCCTGTGGCTCTTGTTCTTGTGGCAAGGTCCCCAGGCAAACACCCTCCTCAGCAAGTGGCCCAGAAACACTCAATAAGGTCCCCAGGGAAATGTGCTCCACAGAGAGGGGTCCAGGTCTTGGGCCTACCTGTCCCTGGATAATGGCTTCAGTTTGCTAGCCCAAGGAACTTCCTAAGATAGCCCTTCTGCCCACCTGCAGGAAGTGGCACTCACCCCTCCCATTCTACACAGCAGGGCCTGCCTCCTCTCCTAGATGGCTCCGTGTGTGTGTGTGGGGTGGCAGCAGGCTGTGACTAAGGGAGACTAAGCAATGCTGTGGCTCTTGCTTGCCCAGCTCTGGTCATTATCAGTCATTATCTCCATAGCCGAGAGCGGGTTGGACTCTTTCCTCACCAGCAGGGCAGGAGGGTCTGGCCAGTCAGTCACACACACAAAGGATCCCAGTATGATCCAGGGCACCTGTCCAGTTCTTCTGTGGCGCTCACTGGTAACTGCAGCCAGCTGAATGGAGCCTGCTACACACAAAGGCCGCCCTCTCTGCTCTGCTCTCCTCTTTCCTCCGCCTCTCCATATAGAGCCTCCACCTCTCACCCCAAAGTTGTTCTCAGCCGCAGTGAGAACTACCCTGACTGGCTCTGCTCAGGGTACGGCACCAAGGTCTGGCAGGCACCTAGCAGGACTTAGGAATTGCTTGATAAACAGGGCCCAGGGCTATGCTCTCCACCCCCAATTCAGGGAGTCCCAACCAACAATAGCTTCAAGCCAGACCTGCTGCCCACTACTGATGATCTTATCCAAGCCCTCCCACTGCACGGGGGACCAAAGCTTGCAACCAAGAACAACAAAGCTCTTACAATCAGGTGACCCAGATGGTCTTGCCACCATAGGCTTCTTTTGCAGGCTGCACATAAAAGATTCAGGTGCCCCGTGGGGCAAGGACTAGTGGGTCTCCAGGAATAGCAGTGGGGAAAACAGGGGCCTGGGTCAAGCAGCCACTCAGGCATTGAGTAGGAAAACACCTGTAGCCTCAGAAGAGCTGGGTCCTAGCCCACAGTAGCGGTGAGCTTTTTAAAAGAAGTTTAACATTTTCATCTGCTGAGTTTTAAGCAGCAACAGAAATTAACATACAAAGTGCAGTTTCCATCTAGCAGGTGTGTGTGTGTGCACGCAAGTGCACGCACGCACACACAGCTGTGTTTGCGAGTGCTCCAAGGCCAGAGTGGGTGTTCTCTATTCCTTTGATACAAGGTCTGTTATTGACCCTGCAAGCTTGCCATTTTGGCTAGGACAGCTGGCCAGTGAGCTCCTAGGATCTGTCTCCATTCCCCAGTTCTAGGGTTATCTGGGTTGTAGGTGCACTGCAGCTAGGCGCGGCTTCTACTGGTCTTCATTCTCACCCACGAAGCTGTCTTCCCATCCCCTGGCAGATTATTAAAGATGAGAAAGGTTGGCAGTGATCTGCCCACAAGTGTTAGGTAATGGGTGTCTTCTACAGTTTTCCCTGGAGTAGGGAGGGGATTTGGTAACAGCCATGTAAGTCCCATGAGGGTCCTTGGACCGTGAAGTTCTACTTGCAGTAATAGACCCATTGACTGTCTCAAGTGTGTGGGACACTGCTCTAAAGTTCACTCATGGCAGCATCTGGCAATGATGTTATATTAAGTTGTTGCTACGGGCTGACCCTCCCCTCCCCCAGCCATCCATGCATATATGTAAGTCTTGGTCTTCCACACCTCAGAATGTGACTATTTCTGGAGGCAGGACCTATAAAAGGGAAGTGGAAATGAGGCCATTAGCAGACCTAATCCAATATGGCTGGCTCCCCCCATAAGAATAGGAGACACAGGTCCCAGAGAGGCCTCAGAGGAAAACCCCCTTGAAATGCCTTGACACTGGGCATCCAGTCTCTGAAATGGAAACAAATTAGCTTTATGCTCCTTACTCCCTCACAGAACAACAAGAGACAGGAAGTGGTCCAGTGAATGTGGGTGTGTCTTTAGGGCAGAGTTAAAGTTCCATGGCTCCAGTCACTATCCTGCTGTGCTTAGCTTGGGTTAGGCTAAAAGAACTTCACCCAATACGTAGCAAAGATGGCGTCCTGTTAGCCTCAGCACCCACTCCTCAGGTTCTCCTGCCCCCAGGCAGCTGTCTCTCACCTGGAAATAGTTCAGAAGCAAGCCAGCCCAGGAGAGCCCCAGGCCTGCGAGCAGGAAGGGTACCAGCACCTGAAAACCAATGACCAGGGCTTTCTCCCTGACGTGCTTGGCCTCCAGTGATTTGGGGTCCACACTCTGGCTCTCAGAGACCCCCTGATGTCCATCTTCGGAAGTCTCTGGGAGTCCTCCTGTACCGTGGTTGGGTGATGGCCCCAGCTCCTTTGGCCTGCCACAGCCTTCCAGCCTCCGCTGTCGGGCCTCTGTCGCTTCCATCGGCACACGGCTGAGCCCAGCAGCCCTGACCTGGGAGACACAGAGTGACAGGGCTGAAGGGTAGGACACCTGACTCCTCGGGACCCCTCAGACGCCATCCACCCACCTGGCAGTCATCATTCAGGGCTGGCCGTTACAGTTTCACGTCATGCGCACAGGCCTGAGGATGAAACATCACTACAGAAGGACCGCTAATGGTCCACAGGCACCAGCAAAGAGAGGCTCTCTACCAACCAATCGAAAACCTGACCCAGCACTGTTCAGGAGCAGGACACTCCTCGAGCAAATCCTGTCTTCTATCCTCAATACCACCACCTGACATGAATGAAAACAAATGAACAAAGGATCAGCAGGGAATATGGTCAGAACTACCCTTGTCCGAACTCTGGGAACTAACCCAAGGCTTGTAGCAACCCAAGGACTATCAGGAACACTGTGATCTTCGTCATATTAGTGACATTCCAACTCCCTCAGTCTCATTGCCTTAGCCTAGAAGATGGCTGGCTGGGAGGGTTAATTCTGTCTGCCAATGTGATTAGATTAACAAGTGCCCAGGGCATTGCTGACGCATGCCTTGAAAAGATGGTCTTCCTGTGGGCTGGGGTCTAAGAAGGAAGAGAAAGAAAGGTACTTCCCAGACTGCCCAAATGCAGGCAAGTGCCCACCTGCGTGCCAACATGCCTTCCCACCATGATGGGCTGTACTCTTAGACCTGAGCAAAAAATAAATACCCCTTAAGGTTCTTCTGTCGGGCATTTGTTCACAACAATGAGAAAAGAAACTAACCCCTTGGGGAGAGCCAGCAGCCTGGGGCTCCTTGGCTGTCCAGAAGAACCCTGGTTCTCACACCCTCCTGGGATTCTGGGGATTCTCATCTGGAGGCTGCCCAGAGGACCTAGTGCTGAAAACCTCTGAAGCAATAAAGGTGCTTCCTGGCTGCTTGGAGACGGATGAAAAGGATCAAAAGGAAAAGCTGGGGAAGGGGAAGGAGATGTCCACGAGGCAGGGATGTCCCAAGGCCATCTGGGGATGCAATAGAGCTCACATCCAGGGCTGGACTTAAGTTCAAAAAATGGCTGACCAGGCAGAGGGTGAATGCTGACGAGGGCAGCTAAGGGCTCTAGAATGAGAGGGGCCCCAGGGCGCCCAGATGATCCCTCCATGGGGGCTCTAGTAATCTGGGTGGTGAGTCATAATGGATCACTCGGCAACAGTGACACGCACAGCACAGAACGGTGCTCAGGGAAGTCACTAGACAGCAAGTGGCCTCGCTAAGTCCTCCTGGTAGGAGAGCTCTCAGTCCCAGAAAAGGCTCACTCTTTAGAGGATGCAGTTTTTAACAACGAACAAGGCACACAGAGAAACAAGAAAGTATGTCTCCAACAGGAAGAAACAGTTCACAGAAAGTGTCCCCAAGGAGGACCAAACTCTGGCCTGGGGAAAACCTCTAAGTGGTTTTGTTAACATGTTCGAAGAACTCGGGGAACCCCTTTGCACAAACTGACAAAATTGGTGGCAGGTGTGCACAACCTTGAAGCTGCTCCCTTCAGGCACAGAACACAAGTACAGGGCTGTGGGGGACAGTTGCATGCTTCTGAAGGCAGGCCATGGCACTGTGAAGACAGTGAGGCAGTGGCCAGACATGACTGCAGAGGAGTGGGCAGGGCTGTCACATGGGGCTCGCAAAGGTGGGCACACTGGAGGCTCTGTACGAGGGAGGAGGGGATCAGGGACAGCCAGTGACCCCAGCAAGCCCTCCTGGGCTGAGACTTGCCTAGTCCCCAGAACACTAAGAAACGACGAATCACCATTAGAGAGTGTGTTGGCCGCTATAAGATAATGGCCAAACTCAACTCTCTGATTCCAAAATAGTCAATCCCATTTTCCCTAAGGGACAGGGCTGAGAGCAAAAGACCACCTGTGTGGGACAAAAAGATGTCCTCTGCCACATGCTCAGAGGACAGCCAGGTTCACAGCATCAAAAGGCTAAAAACTAATGTGAACCTTAACGTAAACAAACAAACTCTAAAAGTCATCCAAAGAGCAGGCCTTTTCCCAAGATTCTGGGAAGGACAGTGAGTACCATAACTTGGAGGAAGGAGAAAAAAAATCAAGTGCCAGATGAGCACAGGACCACAGTGACCACAGGACCCTGGGAAGGCAAGGTACTTTCAGGATGCAAGTGGAGTGGCTAAAGAGAAGGAACATTAGACCACTGCCATCCTACAGCAGCAGGGTCAACACACAATGCAAATGAGATGCACGGAGCCCAGGATGGCCCCAAACTGAATGTGTAGCCAGGGAAGATCTGAACTTTCTGGTTCTCCTGCCTCTTCTGGAGTGATGGGATTATAGGCATGTACCACCATGGTCATGTGGCACAGGGGACTGAAGCCAGAGTTTCACACATGCCAGGCAGGCACTTTGCCAACTGAGCTACATCTGAGGAGGACATGTAAATACATCCTGTATGTGCATAGGAGCCAGTGAGCCAGTCCGCATATGCTGCAAGAATAGGAACTGGGCAGGAAGGCTGAACCAGCCTAGTGCCATAGGATCACCAGGCAGAAGGAAGCAGTCACAATGCTGAGCACGTGTGGCCAAGAGAGATAAGCTATTAAAGAGGTTCCCCCCACCCCCAGCTATTTCCCAGGAACCAGGCAACCAGAGGAGCAGAGCCGCACACAGTTGGTGCTGGGTACACGGTAAACACACGGGCCCAGCTTAGTGGCCAGCACCTGAGGTGGGGCAATCAGTCCAGCCCAAGAATTCAAGGTCAGTCCAGCAACACAGCAAGTCCTCTCTTAAAAAAAAAAAAAGCCAAACCAAACCAACCATCACTCCTGGCCGAGTAATTGCACTGAGATTAAGGTTATATTTGAATGAGCTACCAAACAGACAAAGAAACCAGGTCATGATGAAGAGGTGGGGATTTCCCACCAAGCTGACCCAGAGAGGTCCCCAGAGAGGTCCCTCGCTGAACCGCATGGCTTTGGCTCCAATTCTTAGCCCAGAGTAAGCCACGGTTAACACGACGTCTACCTCTACTGCTCAGAGACTGCAATTTCATTCCTGCGTGAATTTGGTGAGGCTCCTGACACTCTAGAAACACGCACACGCTCACACGCACCCCAGAGAAATTACAGAAACTGAGAAAAGTCGGGAGGATTTTTCTGCCTTCCCTAGGCATGTGGAGTGGTGCTGTAGGTGTCAGAACCCTTCAGTGCTCACGTTCCTTAAATAGCATGGTCCTTGAATAGGGTCTCTCTCTGCGCACCCTCCAGTAAGCCTTCGAGTTGTGACAATGCTCGACACAGGTCTGTGCTACATAAATGGCTGTGTATTCAGTTAATACAATAAGCACAAGGGTCTGTGAATATTTAACAGATACGTCTGCTTCTGCTGAATATTCGTGGGTCCAAGATCAACTGACTGTATACAAGAGATACAGAGGATGACTGGGTAAGCACTCCTGCCTTCTCTCTAGCCAGCTTCACAGTGAGCGGATTACCAGTGTGGGCAGCTACAACTGTGGCCATAGTAAAACCGCTGCAGGAGTTGGATGGACCAATTAAGGCTTTAAGGAAGTGTTCTGAATAGTATGCGATACAGTCAATGCTTAAATGTTAAACGTTTAAGGAATTTGGGCAATGTGTATGCCTCATTAGCTGCGCAAAAAAACGGGGTGCAGCCACCAAGGGCAGCAGGGTGTCAAAGCCAGCCAACACAGGCAGTGAGTTTGGAGGAGCCTCTCTCTGCAGGCAGATAGCTCCAGGTCTCAGGGACAGGAGCAAAGGGGTGTCTGCTTTGTTTAGGCTCCCTCTACTGGCAGAGTAGAGCTTGGACAGGCTGAACAGCCAGAAATAGAAGGACCAAGTAAGCAAAAACATAACAAAACAAAAATATATTATAAAAGAAAGCCCTTTGATCCAAAACCACAGACAGACTCCTAGAGAGTAGGGAAGGGAAGAGAGAGAAAGAGTAGGAGATCAATTCAGGAATATCAAATTTAAATATATGGCAGGGCAAAATTCTGCACAAAATTTACAAGAAAGTAAGTTTATAACCAGAGAGATGACTCGGCAGGTAAAGGCGCTTGTCACCAAGCTTGACAACCTGTGATCAAGTCCCTTGGATCCACATGGTGGAAGGAGAGAACTGACTCTCCTAAGTTGTTCTCTGACCTCTGCAAGTGCACTGCGACACACACACACACATACGCATGCACACACACACAAATATGGATTTAAAACTCTTAAGAAAGAAAGTCTAGGAGAAAGTATTTGGTGTCAATAAAAAAGACAAGGTTGAGTGTGAACAAAAGATGTAAGGGTAGGCAGTTACGGAGTTCACCTGGGGTAAGTGAAGCTAGAACAGAGGCAGCCAGCTGCAGTCCTGGTGAAGTGCCTGGCATCCCCACTGGAGGGCCCCAAGGCCCATGCAGACAAAAGGCCGCACACCTGCCAACTGATAGGAACCTTTCAGTCTCACAATCCTCACTCCACATGCACATCCACGAGTGACAAACCCCGGGCAGGTGCACACTGGGGATCAAGTCAGTCTCTTGAGTTGGCTCAGCCTAGCAGCCAGCATCCAACAGTCATCTGCACCAGGTCAGGGACCTCCCGTCCTATGAAAGTGCTGATGGCCCCTCAGATTCGCTGGGAATGTTGGAGTATTTAATGAGGATGATAGTGACACCGGTGTCATTTGCACAGGTGAGCAAACCAGGCTCTGTGGGACAAAACAGAGGTGGCGTCTATGGGGAGCGAGCAGTAGATTCAGGAAAACCTAAGGTATGCTGGAGGCTTGGTGGATGAGGGTGCTGTCTGTAGTGGCATCCTAGGGTGGCCCCAGGGTCAGCTAAACCCTAAGTGGTCGCCTTGAGAAAGTGGCTGCTATAACACCAACCTTGGTGTGGAGTACAACGACATCACCGGGATTACAGACCCTCCTGTGGGTCAGCTGGCTTTGGAAAGGAGATGGAGCAGGGCTGACTGTGACTACAGCCTGACATATTCTGCCACTCCTCCCAGCTGGCAACAGGGGTGGCCTGTCATTCAGATTAACTAAACAGTACCATTTGGAAGCATCATACTGCCCAGTGAAATCGGCCTTGAAGACAGGCCTGCAAGCACCTGTTCAGCACCCAGGTACTAGCACATCCTTCTGGGAGGCCTGGTTCTGGCACAGCATACTGGGCCAGGGAGATTTTAACCACGAGCTGGCTGGGCTGAGGTTCTGGGATGGATGGGCTGCCTCTTAGCTTCCCACTGTGTAGCAATGAGGACAGCATGGCTGGGTTTCATCTCCTTGACTGGAGAGAACACCTCAGGGGGAATGTGAAGGAACCCAAATGCAGGGTTAGTGTCCCAGCGTCTCCTCTCCCTGGTTGTGCGATCTTGGAAGAGTGAATAGATACTATCAGTTGTAACGTCTGAGGGGAGCACAGCAGGACCCTTTATCCAGGTGCACTCTCTGGTGACCAGCAACCATTTGTGGTCCAAAAATATTAAGAGAACATCTCCAGACATCAACAATTCTTAAGTTTTAAATTGTGTTCAGTTCTGAGCACCATAGTGGGCTGACTCAGTCCCCACCACACTCTGTCCCTCCTGGAATGCGCACCATTCCTTTGTCCAGTGTATCCGGGCTGTACACGCTAGTTACCTTCTCAACAGTTGTTAGGGTAGCAGTGCTGTTGGCCAAGCAACACTTGTTCTACTTAATAATGGCACAAGAGTAGTGATGGTGATAAGTATATCACAGCATATTATTAAACCTGTCCTGTCTTATTGGTGGTTCATCCTTCACTGTGTCTAGTTCATAAACCGAACTCTACCATAGGTATGTATATTAGAAAAACAATCTATATGACTGGGTATCATTCCAAGATTCAGGCACCCTTTGGGGAACATATCAGTGCCTTCCTCAGACAAGGGGAGGTTACTATAACCTTCTGTAATGTATTTTCCTTACAGGGCACTTGGGTTATCTCCACCCCACGTCAGGCCTCTCTGTATTCCTTTGCACCCGTGGTTCTTAAATTACCACGGTACCAGCAGCGTGAGGCAAGCTTCGGGAAGCAGTGCAGGGCCACCCCCTAGATTTCTGGGTCAGGCTAGAGAGGCTGCAATTCTAAGTGGTCTCTGGCGAAAAAGCAGTTTGAAAACCCAAAGTTTTTAAAGCTTTCTAGAAACGGTCTGGTAGACTGAGGTATTCTCCCAAGTCTGAGAGCTTGGCAATCTCGGGGGTTTCCACTGAGCGCAGAACTCGCTAAGCCTGCAATGTGATATGCAGGGAGTTAAAGGAGTCAATCACGAACCCTAGAGTCAGGCACCCCGGGGTTCATCACCGACAGAGGGAAGGGATGGGGGGGCTGGTCTCTGAAGACCTTTGGAGCAAGAGAGCCACATACTGACCGCCCCAGTGTGCCGCCTGCCAGATCCTGCGTCCCACGCCCCTTCCCGAGGCCCGTAGGGCTCCGCTTTCCCACGGTTTCCCCGATTCCCAGTCCAGCTCCGGGCCGCGCTTACCGGTCCTCTCCCTGTCGGCGGCGAAAGCGAGGCGGCGGGGCGCGCGCTGGGTACCGCGGAGGCCTGCGGCGGGAGGAAGCAGGAAGGGCGGTCGGCGGGCCAGCCCCGCCCTGCCCAGGCGCCCGGAACGAGGGGCGGGGCCACATGGGGGCGGAGTCTCAGAATGGGAGGGGCTGTGTGGGTCGGCCTCGTGGGCGGGGCCAGGTCATGGGGTGACGCTTGAGAACCTAGTTTTTAAAGCTTTCTAGTGAAGGTCTGGTGGACTGAGGCATCCATTTAATTCCAAAAGACTCCCAGCTTGGCAAACCTGGTGGTTTACAAAGAGCACAGGACAGCTCGCTGAACCTGCAATGGCGTGGGCAGGAATACTCCCTGGGTGCTGAAGGCGTCAATGACGCGCCTCAGAGGAGGGACGGTTGGAGGTGGGGCAAGGAGATCTGCGGGATTTGAGAGGGCTATGAGTAGGGCGGGGCCACGGTCAGGGGCAGGGCCGGGCAACCGAGTGGTGTGCAGCCTACAGCAGTGCACGGCAAGGGCCAGCTTTCCTCAGGGTCCACAGCTGCCTGTTTTGTTTTCAATCTGACATCTCTAGATGTTTCACCTTTAAACACTTGACTATCTGTCGTGAAGTTCTGTCCTTCAACGTGGCTGTGATGCTCTCACACTTATCGACTGGTAATTCCCAGTCCTCTGCAGGAGTCGTTGTTTGACTCAGAAATGACTTTCTGAGAGTTGTAGACAGGATATGGGCTGATAGGCAACGGGGTCCTCTTCACCTGCAGGGGTACTGTGGGCTGCCCAGGCTGATACAGCCCTGGAAGACCCAGCAGTGGTGAGCCTCAGTGGACACCAGCTCCTACAAACTGTCCTGTGCCCCCACTGACTACTCTCTATTGGTTCAGGAATCCTGAGCCCTGGCTGGATTCTATGCAGCCAACTGCATCTGCAGAAACCTGCTGTGCAAGACTATAGTTTTTAAAAGAGAAGTGAGATACAACAGATACTACAGACACTAAAAAGGGCTCGGAAGATGCAACTCAGTGTTAAGCCAGTTCCTGGATTTTGTCCTCAGCAAGTGAAAAACAACATAAAAAACAGAAGACAGCATTCCACATGCTAGGGGAGATTACAGACTGAATCACTCGTTTCCTATACATATGCATTGAATTCTGAGCCCCCAGAGTAATGGCATCTGTCAACAGGGCTGATGTAAGGTGGTCACAATGAGTAAGAGAGGTCATAGGATGCAATCACAATGGGACTGAGTCCTCTCAGGAAGAGGAAGAGAACCCACGGTGCATGGAGGGAAGACAGACAGGAAGAAGTATGACCAGAAATAGCCATCCCTGCACCTTGATCCTGAGTCCATGCAGGTCTGCTTTCTTTTACTGTAAAGAAGAAAGGGTTTATTTTGGCCCATAGTTTTGGAGGTTTCATAAAGGTTTCACTAGGGTTTTATCCCCATTGAAGCGCTTTTGGGAGGTGGCAGAACTATAGGGAGGTGGCAGAACTATAGGGAGGTGGGGCTAGTGTATGGGGACCAAAGTAACTGGTGTCATAGTCTTAGAGGGAACATTGGACCTCAGCCCCTCCTCTCTGAGATAGGACTCTAGTGCAAACTCTTCGCTTGGAGGCTGACCCAGAGGGCACCGTGAGAGAGAAGAGGGAGGCAGGAAGATGCAAACAAGAGGGTCACTACAAACAGGCCAACATGGTGAGCTCCCAGAGCCACTCTGGGGACTTCTGGGGAACTCAGAGGTATCCTACCTCAAGTCCAACACCACCAGTCATCACATGTGACTGGTGCTCCTTGGGGACAGAGGTCACCAGAGGCAGGCAGAGGCAGAGCAGGGTGTTAGCAAGGCCTTGGAGAGGTTTGGAGACATCAGCAAATAAACAGGTGCAATGACAGAGGGAAAGCACAGTTTTCAGGACTCTGTACCGTGTGCTCTGCCTGCCACTCATCCTCAGGCAGCCTGGGCTGTGCAGAGCTGATTCCCTTTTATGGGTGAGTGAGCCAAGAGGCAAGAGGTGCCCACTTGCCCAAGGCTACATACACTGCCTTGGCAGAACATGCTGCCTAGGCTCAGCAGTCTGGGCTGAGCCTAAAGCCATGGCTTTCCTTGAATAAGGCTGTCTTTCCTGAGCAAGTGAGTTGGTGAAAAGGATGGATGGATGGATGGATGGATGGATGGATGGATGGATGGATGGATG
>LOJH01007266.1:16816-30198 GCA_001685095.1 Ellobius talpinus
CTCCCCAACACACACACACACACACACACACACACACACAACCTGGAAAAGCCTCATGGAGGGAGCCACACATCATGTTTCATAGACCTGTAAGAAGACCTCTGAGAGGCTACAGCATCAGCATAGTGAGCCCTGGGCACAGCCCATCTCACCTGTTACATGGGGTAGAGTATCCACACACAGGGTACGGATTTCCCATTAGGAACTGGTGTCCCATAGCTGTGATCTGGGACCCAAGGCCCTGGGACCAATTCCAGGAGACTTAGGACCTGGGTTTCTAACAGTGAGTCACTGCATAGCATGGGCTTCAAGGGTCTCATGATCTGGGAAGGGAAAAGGAGCGTCATAGCAGCTGCAGGACCTGAGCAAGCTTCTCTGCCTCAGTGGTCTAGTCATCCTTTCTTCCCTGGACCACAGCATGCACAATACTGATGTGTGGGGAGGACTTAGAGGCCTGCATGGCATCCAGCACTCGCCAGTCTAATGTGGTTACCATTGCCTCTACAAGTGCTCACATGTGGTGTCATAAAACCTACTATCCTATGTTACTTTGAGTCTGGGATAAGCTGAGAACTGTGCTGTCAGGCAATGCTGTCCCTGTGCATGACAGCGGGCATGAGCTGGCGATACAGCTCAGGAGTGAGAGCTTGCTGCTTTACCTGATTCCCTCTACCCATGTCTGCCAGCCCACAACTGCCTGCAACTCCGGCTTCAAGGGATCTGATGCCCCCTTCTGTTCTCGTCTAGTATCTACATACATGTGCACATACAAACGCACAGACAAAAAAGTAATCATCTTTTTAAAAAACGAGTATACTGATTGTCTCAGAGAGCACACGGCCAGTGACAGTGCTGCCATGAGCCACTGCCATTTCACACTCCAGCAGCGATGCAGCGGGGTTTCCACAGCTCCACCCGAAATCCAGGAGTGATGTGTTTCCACCACATCACTTATGGCATGATAGGTGACAGGAATTCCTAAACCCACAGCCATCTTCTGGGACCTATATCAGGTATGCAGCTTCTCATTGATCAAGGGTCATTAGGAGACTTGTGCTGTCCTTAAGAGATGGGCAGGGATGTGGAGCAAGGCCAGGACACCACATAGGCCTGGTTGAAATCCTTCCCAAACCAGCACAGGTCACTAGGTCACTCCCTGCCTGGTCAGGGGATCTGAGGAAGATCGGAGAAACCTTTAAAAATGTTTGGACCCAGAAAGACAGAGCCAGAGAGAGGTGATAGTGGTTGGCGTGACAAGAAGTGTGAGCATATTGGAGAAACAAGTCTGTGGTGTGTGGGACCTCCAGGATGAGGGTATAGGGAAGAGGGCCTCGGGTGAGCACACAGGTGGCAGAAGACTTGTGGGGCCTGTGCTCCTGGCTGAGGTGGGGGGGGTGTAAGATGATGAGAAATCCAGACACGGGTGCTGCCCAGGTCTTAGATGCCAGGCAGGGCGAAGCTCCGGCTGCAGGCCCCAGGCTGCCATCACGAATGCTCCAGGACACTGAGTGGCTGGTGAGGACTGGGGCCCTTGCAGAGGAGACTGGGCTGCTTCATGGCCCAGGACTTGCCCCTCCTCCCCACCGAGTCCCCCTTCTCAGCTCTTGCCTTTGGAGGCAGGTACTGACACACGCATTTCCTTCTGTGTACCCACTAAGGTTCAGTCTCTGAAGGCCAAGTGATGCTATATGCCCCGGACTCAGGGTGACTGCTCCTTCTGGGACCATCCGGAGCACCCATAGACAGAATGCTGACACAAAGTGCAAGCTACCCCTGCTCACATCTTTATTCATCCTGGCCATGACTGCTCACTCCACTTGGAGCCACTTTGGATTGCTCCGAGGGTGTCCTGTCACCCAGAGACGTAAGGGAGCAGTGCTGTGACAGAAGGGTTCTCAACCACCAGACGGGGTCCAGGGTCCCTGAGGGGAGAGCAGCAGGATACAGAAGCACCATGGAGACCTGGCTTCAGTACTCAAAAGTCACTGTCTTGACCCGCAGGTACTCATTCAGGGCTGCCTCTCCTGCGAGAAAACACACACTGCTGGTAAACCTACTGCTGTTCCTTTCAGGGGATCCCTGAGATGAGCACACCTGTGGGCAGCCTCGCTCTCTCCACAGATGAAAAACCAAGGCCCCGCGGAAGCCCCATACCCAACCTAGGTTGTCTCTATAGTAAGCTATAGGTTTGGACTCCAGTACAGGCAGGGGAATGCAGAACCAATCTGGGGCAGCCATTCTAGAAGCTTTCCTGCCTCCCTACCACATTGTAATGGTAACGCAGGTAGGATGGGTGCCCTGCTGGCTACCAGCAACCAAGAAGTTGTCTTCCTGCCCACCCTGTGACTGGAATCTCCTGTATATATTCTTTCTATTCCTGCCTGCTGTCTCAGCAATGACATCGGCCCCAAAAGGGTCCCCCTCCCAGCAAGAACTGAGCAGCTACCAGCTATCTTGTCCAATGTGACACCCCAGCACTGGGGACAGAACCTGGCACTTGGTGGCCTTTGGCGGGTGTTTGCTGAGTGAATACATAACAGTAGCGCCAGTGACAGGGTTTAGTTACCCAGATCTTTGCCAAATCCAGACTGTTTGAATCCTCCAAAGGGTGCGGCCACATCTGTCTTGTTGTAGGTGTTGACGAACACAGTGCCTGCCTGGAGTTTGTCACTGACATACAGGGCCTTGTTGATATCCCGGGTGAAGACACCAGAGGCCAGGCCAAACTCTGTGGCATTGGCCCGAGACAGCACAGCATCCACGTCCCTGTGGGGGAAATGCAAGAACTCCCTGAGGGATGCTCTAAGCACCCATTTTTGGACTGGGGACAAGGGAAAATCAGAATCTGCTTCCCCAAAGTGTCTAAGCTCATGCTCCTCAGCCAGGAGACCCCAAAAGGAAAAACTTGTGCTGAGATTGCAGAAGGGGCAGCAGAGAGAAAGACAAGGAGGGTCGGGGCGTAGTTAAATATTTCGCAGAGCAGATCTGGGCAGGGGGCCTCGTGCAGGAAGGGAGCCCAGAGAGGCAGCTTTGGGCAGAGGTAGACTGAGCATTCAGCAGACATCAGACCTAAGAGCTGGGGTCATGTCTGCTTGGCAGAGACTGTGAAATCTGTCTACTACAGTCAGCATAAGCTGGTGATGATAGTCATATCGTGACAATTGGTTGGAAAACGTGAAGACGAAATTGTCATTTTGCCTGAAAAATGAGTTAGGAAAAGGTGTGGCCGGTCAAATGTGTCCACAGAGCTGTAGTTCCTCCACTGTGAGTGCACCCTTCCTTCTCTTTAACCTGATGGCCTGGATGGCTTCTGGGCCGGGGCGTGTTCTGAGGCTAGCTCCTGAGGAGCTTTGCTGCCTCCAACTGGCTTCCATGGGACCTGGGCTCCAGGCCAGGGACCTGAGGCTGCCATGGAGAGATAATCCAAGCCCAGGTGAGCTTCCTTTGTACCAGGCAAGTCCAGATGTAGCACAGAGCTGAGACAGGCTCACTCCATCCAACCAACCTGAAGCATGGGCTCATTCATGATTAAGACCCAATGCCACAGTTGTCCTAGGTCATTTGGACAGGACCAGTTTAGTTCTCAGCAGGACACTATAAGAACAAGACCCCGTAGGCTGTAAGTAATACCAGAAATGGAAGACAAACACAGGGAAGCAGGGACATGCAAAGAAATCACCTTTTATTCATCTAGGCCTGGAGGCCATCCTGGCCCAGGAGAGGGAGGGCAAAGAGAGCCCCGTGTTCCTCAAGAGGCCTATGTAGGCAGCCCAGGCACTATATACAGGTTCTTCACTAACTCGGTTTCCTTTTCATGAACCATCTCTGACAGTTGATGTCAAGACTCCAGACACAGAGAAAAAGCCCTGAGATGCTGTAGGATAATGCTTTTGTACACTGTAAATATTTATTAAACTCATACTGGTTTAATAAAATGCTGATTGACCAGTAGCTAGGCAGGAACTATGAGTGGGGCAACCAGACTAAGAGAATTTTGGGGAGAGGAAAGGAGAGACACAGTCACCACCCAGATGCAGAGGAAGCAAGATGAGAATGTCTCACTGAGAAAAAATACCAAGCCACATGGCTAAACATAGACAAGAATTATGGGTTAATTTAAGTTGTAAGAGGTAGTTAATAATAAGCCTGAGCTAATAGACCAAGCAGTTTATAATTAATATAAGCCCCCATGTATTTCTTTGGGACTGAATGGCTGTAGGACCAGGAGGGACAGAAACTTCCATCTACACTGAAAGGTGTGGTGAATTACATACCCGTCAGGAAACCGAGAGATGATCATGATGGGCCCGAAGGACTCCTCTTTAGCAATGTACATGTGGTCTTCCACATTGGTGAAGACGGTTGGCTGAAAGAAGAAGCCTGTAGGGGAGACAGTGGCCTGAGACGTAGGAGGTGCAGGTTCCTGACTGTCTCCTCCCTATTCTAGCCAGGGCCTGGCTCACACAACACTCTTTTCACTATAGATCCAGGCGTCTCATTCTCTGCCTTTCAGGTAGAATTGGCCAAGAAGAGTCAGCCCTGATCTGTCCTATTCTTGATTGGGTTCTAGAAAATTCCCCACCCTATTGTTCAGAGAATAGATGTGCTGCCCTCATGTTCCTGGGGGGTGTACTAGCCCCACTGGATCCCTCTCTCTGCTCTGTGAACAGTGCTTACCCCAAACTTTGAAGTCCCCCCAGGGCTTGCCATACTGTCCCTAGCTTAGGGAACTCCCACATTGGTGATACAGGGACATTTCCTTGAATGCCACATGAGCTAAATGATGAGTTGTTCTCTGGTTGGGACACTGGGGAGCTGTTTGCCAAGCTGAGGAGCTGCAAATACAGATAGAAGATGAGAAGCATCTAGAGAGAGTGCAGGAGATGGTGGGTGGGGGTTAAGGGCAAATGAGGCCATGGAGGCAGTCAGGGAACTTGCCCCTGAAGCAAGAGGGCACTGCTGAGCATTGGAACCCAAGAACTCTCAGGGGGTGAATAAACAAAGGGTCAATCACTCACAGGGACACTTGGCAGGATAAGCTGCAGAAGGTGGCAGAGATGCAGGAGAATCAAGGTATAAAAGAAGTGCCAAACTTAACAGAACCAGAAGGGAATTAAAATCAAGGGGTCAGAAAGAGGGGTGTGTCCTTTCTTCTCCTCTTCAATTCCATCAGTTAATGAGAGCCTCCTTATGGGGTGTAAAAAGCAGACAGCAAAGGCAGGCAGGGTGTGGAGCTGCAGTGCTGTGGGCAGGCAGCACAAGGCTCCATCCATGTGGCTTCTGCTCTCCTGGTTTGGGTGCCTAGAATGGAGTAGATTCCAGAGAAGCAAGTGTGTCAGCGTCAGACACTGCTTGTTTCAATAAGAATGGGCCCTACAGGCTCATGTATTTTAATGCTTGGTCCCCAGCTGGTGGAACTGCTTGGGAAGGACAAGGAGGTATGGCCTTGTTAAGGAGGTGTGTACCTGGGGGCAGGCTGTAGGGTTTCAAAAGCCCACACCATTCTCCGTCAGCTCTCTCTGCCTCATAGATATTATCTCAAGATGTGAGCTCTCAGCTACTGCTCCAGTGCCGTAACTGCCTGCCTGCTCCATGCTCCCCACCATGATGGTCATGGACTCACCCTCTGAATCTGTAAGCCCCCAATAAACCCTTCAGTAAGTCATGGTGTCTTCACAGCCATAGAAAAGTAAGACATTCAGCGAGATGATTATTGAAGCCAAGTGCCTGGTGCCATTCAGGTAGAAGTACCTAATTCTGGCTGTGTCAAGAGCTCTAGATGGGTGACCTGAGCCATGTGTCTATGAGGATCTGCACCATCTCAAAGATGGCGCACTCCAGGCAAAGGCTCACCCCTAGCTAAGGGCAGCTGGCCACCAGTGGTGGGACACCATGGCATTGCCACATGTTGAACTAAAGTATTCCCTGGAGGGAGGAAGGAAGCTCACAACACTCAAGCAAATATCCTGAGATACATAAGGCCCCTGTCACCCGCTCACTAAGCAGTGAAAAGGGAGACGAGATAGCAGTGAAGCTGCCTTCAAGTTGTTCCAGGATGCAGCTTTTGGGAGTCGTCACCCAGGCTCTGTGCCTTTGAGCCATTTGTGCTCCTGTAAGTGACCCCAATAAATTCAATGGCTCACTAAGCTAGACGTGGACAGGGCCATCTCTTTTGGGTGGTCACTGGTACCCTATCTGGGGTGAGTGGGCATTAGCTCATGTCTTCCCAGAAGTTACACAACACACAAAACAACTGCTCAGAAGAGAAACCAAAGAGCGAGAACCTTGAACTCAAGTCAGAGGAGACTGATGCCATGGCGAGTGATGCAATAGCAACACCCTGCACAGCAGATTATGCCAGCACCGAGGAATGTTCTGGACTCCTCCCTCACCTTCCCAGTTCCAGACCTGGGTCTAGAGAGTGACCAAACAGTTAAGGGCCAGTACATCCAAGATCCCAATTTGAACTGGAGGCCTGAATCCTGACCACACTTCAGCTATGTCCAGTTAGGGCTGGGTTGAAAGCCAGAGGTCTAGTATTTGCTGCCTCAGTTTACCCAAGTGAGATGGAGAACTTCACTGACCTGGCCTTGGGACTTGGTTCCCACCACAGACCAGCATGGCCCCTTCCTTCACACCATACTGGCAATACTCCACCAGCTTCTTCAGGTGGGCCTCGTGGTTCTGCGGGCCATGGTTGGTGTCTCTGTCCAGGGGGTTGCCGATTTTCATCTTCCCCACTTCTTCCACCTGCAGAAAGTCCTTGGGTCAGGCCCTGCTCAGTGCCACAGTCAGTCCTGGGACAGCTCCCACCTCTGCGGTTTATACTGACCACAGGTCCTTGAAGAACGTGTAGAAGCCATTTCCCAGCTAAGGGGGCTTTCCCAGTCTGACTCCAAACCTATCTACTACAGGAGTCTCAGTGACAGACAGAGGGACATTGAACAGAGAGAAGAGTCCAAGGCTCAAGTCTACCTCCCGCTGCTTTCATTTTCCTCTGCTTCAACAAATCCTTTGGGAGTGGCCCTCTCTGGGAAGCCTTACCCCCCCCCCCGCTTCTGCCACCTTCAAAGTAAGCCTAGGCTTTGCAATGTAAAGATGCTACTGGGGTATCACTGAGGAGTGACAGAGGAGGTGACCTAATGACTCTGGAGTTTGGATGTCAGGAGAACAAAAAAATGAGTTGGGGGGCTGAAGAGATGGCTCATGGGTTAAAGCACTGGCTGTTCTTCCAGACACAAAGAGGCTCACAAAGATGTGCAACTCCAGTTCCAGGAGAGCCAATGGCATCTTCTGACCTCTGCAGACACCAAGCATGAAGTGTACATATGCAGGAGAAACACATATCTACATAAAATAATCCTTTTTAAAACAATAAATCAGGATGTAGGATGAAGAAAGAAAACACAGTTGCACAGAATCAATGGCCAATCAATCATTGGTCAATCAACGGCCAATGACAGATCTGTTGGCCTCTGGGAAGGTCGGCCCCAGTCCTTCTCTTCTATGGCCTGGCTCTTAGGCAAAGTTGTGTCTGCCCTCATTCACTTCAGGGTTCATCCTAGTCTGGACAGACCGTGAGCCAGGTAAGCTCAGCGGCTACTGGGTGTCAGGTGTCATTTGTCATACAGCAAAGCTGCTCAGTCCTTTCCTGTCCTTGTCACCTTTCATACTCAGACCTATTCCTGACTATTCTGTTTGGTCCTGGTGTCCTCCCAAGGCCCATGTGTTGAAGGCTTGGTTGCCAGGCAGAGAAGGACCTGTTGTGATGTGGTGGGACCTTTAAGGAGATAGGACATAGCAGGAGGGATGAGGTCACTGGAGTCCCCTTGAAGGCCAGATGGGGACCCTGGCCCCTTCCTCTTTTCTGCTTCCCAGAGCCATGAAGTGTGTTTGCTCTGCAGTGCACTCTACCATGACACTGGGCCTCACCACAAGCCTGGCACAACAGGGCCAAGTACCATGTACCCCAAAACTGTGAGCTAGAGCAAACCTTTCTTCCATAGGAATCATTTATCTCTTGTCATTTTAACACAGGCCTTTCCCCAGGAAATGCTCCAAAATGGCCATGTTACCCCACCCTTTTCTCAGGGTGTCCTAGCCACAATGTATGTAAAGTGACAGACTCGCCACTGCCACCTCTCAGCATCCCTGCACTTTTCTGTTGGGTTCCTGCCTGATCGCCGTGATCCAGGATGGGCTTACAGTTGCCACAGGGACACCTCCAGCCTCAGGTGCTGTGGTCTTGACACCATTGTCTAGACTGAGGTTGGGCAGTGTCTCTGGCTGGGCCAACCGGTGCCCCTCCCATAACTTTAGTCCAACAGCTGGAAGTTGTCCCTCTCTGGTTTTATGTTAAAGAAGTGTCCATCTATACCTGTCAACCTCACAGGATGAGGCTGGTCACAATGATGCCAGTTCACAGAGAACCCCAAAAGCCAAGAATTAAAGACATTCCTTGCTGGGGCTGGGGCTCAGTGGCAGAACAATCATCTCACTAGCCAAGGCTCTGGGTTCCAGCACCACAAACAAACAAACAACAAGCAAATCATACAGTCCTACAGGGTCAAGAAGACCCATTTGTTCCTGGAGCTAGCCTCAGTCTGCCCTTTGGGATTTTTACGTTACCCAGTAACTCCAGTGGGAGCTGCTGCTTGGCACCTGTTGGGTCCCCAGAAGGTGACAGAAGCTGCCCCCCTCACCAAACGGCCAGCTTGCAGCAACCACTGCCTAACATTAGGGGCATGGGCAAAGTCCAGACTCTTGATTCTGGGCACCTGCACAGGGTACTTCCTTTCTGCTCCAGGGATGCTGCCAGGGGTCCTGAGGCCAGGTCCTTGCTCTCCTGTCCTTTGCCCTGTCCTTTCCTGGGCTTCCTATGGCCTCACTTAAGAGGGTAAGCCCTTGTGAATCCTGTACAATTGGTCCTTATCCTAGGCTCTACTTTCAGAGAATGCTCCTCCTTTTTGGTGGTTCTGAGAATGGGACCAAAGCCTGGGCAAGCGCTAGGGTTAGGTACCCTCTGCCCACAGGCCCTTTGGTTATGTCAATTTGAGCTGAAGACTCAAGAGAGTTCTCCAAGGATCCTCTAGTGGGTGGTACCCGATGAGAGGAGCCCAGGCCCTCCTTACTCTGCACCACTGCCTCTCTCGCAGCCTGCCCCTCTGGCTCAGACTCTAGCCTGGAACTTACCACTTTCTGCACGAACTGATCATGGATGGAGTCTTCCACAAAGAGCCGGCCTGCCGCAATGCAGTTCTCCCCTTTGTTGAAGAAAACGGAGCTCATGCCCTTCAGAGAAGTGCAGAAATGCCAGGTCACAGTTCTCCAAGTGCTTCCGCCCCACTACCCACCAGGACTGTTAACTCTTCTCAGGGAAGAGGGGGTGTGCCTGCATCCTGCCTTCCTCCCATGGGTCAGGCTTGACCCGCACTGGGCGCATAGGTCCTGTGCAATCCTCAGCCTGTAGAGGCAAGAGGTGGCAGTGGGAGTGAGGACACAGGCCACATGGTAAGAGGGAGTCACATAGAACCCTCATTCCCACCATAAGGATGCTGTTCACATGACAATCAATAGAGAATAATGTATCGGGTGAGTCTGAGCTTTCCTGGACCCCCGGCCCATGGATAGACTCACTGGGTGGCCCAAAAGGTACCAGGCTTCCTTGGGACCCGACTGACGAGGTACCAGACTGCACATTAGCAGGGTTGGAGAGCAGGACAGAGGCACAGCCCTAGTTCTAGGGAAAAACGTGCAGGAATGCAGGAAAGCTGCTCGGACACGCTAGGAGCCAAGAAGCCGACAGCAGGAAGCCAGGGGCGGGGTGCAGAGTCCAGTCCAGCTCTCCTAGTCTGCATGATTCAGCCCAACAGTTGGCACAGGCCTCCAGTTATGTGCAGGGCTCAGTAGCAGCAGCCATACTTTGAACTGAGCCAAGATCCTGGACTGTTGGGCTCATGGGGGAGATGAATAAGGAAGCTCCTGGCCTCCCTCATCTTCCCACTGAGCAAGACTGGACTCCCTCTTAGGACTCTGTTGGGTGCCATGCCCTGCTCCAAGGCAGAATGAGGCTTAGTCATGCTGCTAAGATAGTTGGACCTGGTTGAACGGGTCTGACTCATTTGCTCGCATGGGAGTGGAGAGCAGACCAAGACATCAAGTGACAACACTTGATGGAAATGGCAAGAACCACTTCCACGTCCATGGCATTTGATGTCACTGTTCTGAGTCCTCATTCGGGCCAGTCTAAGAGGCCACCACAAATGGGTACTTTTCTGACCCTGTACACACGGATATGCCCAGGCCTGGCCTGTAGCTGCCCAGAGCGTAGGTGGAAAGCTGGGCATGGGTGCACAGGGTCATTGGTCATGGCTGTTAATGGGGTCATGCCCGGGAGATCCAGGGACACTTTGCTTTTCACCCATGCCAAGACAGGCAGCCTTTTCATGTCCCCAATCTGTCCAGCTGGTTCCATGATATGACAGGACATGCTGGGAACACAATGTGGAGGGCATGCATCATCCTTGCCCACGGGTGCCCCTCGCTATGCTACCTATACTTGTGGTGACATCATGGATGGCTATACCAGGTTAGGTTAACCATGGTAGCCGAGAGATTCCCCCACTGCTATCCCTCTGCCTCTGGCCCAGGGCCTCCCACACGTCCACCTACCTATTCCCATCCCTGCCCTATGCCATGCCCAGCCTCACCATCTGCACGGCCTTGTTGAGGTCACAGTCAGCAAAGATGATTAGGGGCGACTTCCCGCCCAGCTCCAGGGAGACTTTCTTCACATTACTCAGGGCACAGCTGTAGGGAACAGAGGGCTGGGGCTGGTGCCACGTGGCCTGGATCACAGGGGCTTGTAGGTGGTGGACAAGACAAGTCCCAAGTGTGCTGGACTCCAAAGTGCAAACCAGACCCACCTTCTGCCCACCACCCACTCCCACCTCCTACCAGGGGGACCATTCCTATTCCCCTCACACCCAGGCCAGTCCTGGCCCTTCACACTCACTGGTGTCCCCCTTGGCTCTACTCTGTCCCCTTCTTAGGGTCATTTTCTGATCCTCCCATGGAACCCCCCCTCCCTGTGTCTGCCGGCCGCTGTGTCCCACTGCATATTTATGAATGACTCAACCCGGGAGAAGGCCGGCCTTCCAAAGAGCATGCATCTGTCTTGTTCCTATGGCATCCCAGTGCCTGGCACACAACCGGTGCTCCAGGAAATGCAGACCGAGTAGATTCTAAAGAGAATCATCCCTCCGCTGGGGGAGCTGTGGCCAAAGAGGGATAGCTCAGGGTTTTAGTGACCAAGCAGAGAGATGCAGGGAACCACAGACAATGTGTCCACGGGCAAGACTCATACTTGAGTAATGCCACCACCCTCAAGTAGGCACCAAGCATGACCTGGGAGAAGAGGTCATCTTGTTCTGGACCACCCAAGGGTATGGGTCCCCTGCCCCAGCACTGTCCACAGAGGAGTCAGAGGAGCCTCGTGGATACTAGTGCCCTCATGCTGAGACTCTGAATGGACATCATGTATACGCACAGAAGTTACACTCATTCACCTGCTCCCACAGCTTTCTACATGATGTCAAGGTCTAACACTTCATAAGCAAGCTGTGAATACTCTCATTGGCTAGGAAACTCTAAGAAAGGTTGTACACATTCAGCATAGGCAAAATTGATTTTTGTTCAAATATTTCCAAATTGTGGCTGTTTGCATCTGCCATGTGGAAAAGCCACAGATACAGAAAGCCAATTGTAATGGATTCCATTTAATCTAACTTACCAGAAATATCGCCAGGTCAGCTTGAAATCAACATAAATGTTATGAATGGGTACATTTTAGTGTGATGAGTTTTTCAAATTGGTGTCTAGTTCATACTCATGCAGCCTCAAGTCAGGACCACTAACTTCTAGCACTGCTGGGGTAGGAGGTGACATGGTACCAGGACGCCCTAGGTTGTGTGACCTCCACTAAGCAGCCCCATGGGCCTCTCAAGGGCTTGTGGAAAACTCAGCATCTGTTTTAACATGACTGCTGGAGGTAGTAGCTATGCTTACCAAAACCCAGCTTATGGGATGCATCATCTATACCCAGACACCACGGCCTGGAAGACCTCTCCTCCCTGTACCCCACCTACCTTTTCATGATGTGTTTTCCCACCTCTGTGGAACCTGTGAATCCTATTTTCCTCACATCAGGGTGATCTGAGAGTCTCTGGCCAACCAGCGAGCCTGTGGTAGGATAGATGAAGTCAAGGTAGGCTCTGGGGTCTGGGCAAGGCACAGCCACCTCTTCCCGTACGCGTCCACCAGAGGGTGCTATATCGTGCTGTCTACATGGTGCCCCATGATGGGGCTCACGGGGGCCTTGCCCTGCTATGCACTGATACCTGTCTCTCCAAATGATAATGCTAAAGTACTAACCCCCGTGCCTCTGGATGTGAGAGCCCCTGGAGGTGGGGTCTCTAAAGGAGTCATAGGATGGACCCTACCCTTTGTGACTGTTGTCCTTATATGGGGAGGTAATCATGACACAGATCTACACAGAGGGCTGACCATGTGGGGGAACAGATACAATGGCATCTCATAGGCAGGGGGATGCTGCCCTGCCAACTCTTGCTCTTGGACTTGCGGTGCCGAGGGCTGTAGCCACAGCTGTCTGATGAGGAAGCCCCAGGCTCAGCACTTCACTATGGCAGTACCAGAAACCATGCTGTGCATGAAGTGTGGGAATCAGGGGTGACTGGAGATCACTTAAACTTGGTGGCTTTCAATTGTCAGAGTCAACACCGGGTGTGGTCCACGGAGGAGCATCATGGACCCACCTTTAGGATGCTGCTGGCCTAGAGTCTTGCCACCTCTGCTTACACGGCTGAATTCCAGCCCGCCTCACGCTATACCCCCTCCTTCCTACCCCTCAGCCTGACCAATGGCCAAGTCCCTGATATCCCTCCAGTCCTTGATTCTGTGAGATCATAGGGAGGGCTGCCCTCTAGCTACCTTTTCTCCGGATCAATAGAAAGTCATCCCTCAAGCCCCCAGGTTCTTTCTTGACAATGGTTTCTGCTCTCTTGCTCTCGCTCCTGACCCTCCCCATCTTGGCCATTCTTGCAACACTGAAACACCCAGGGCTAGCTTGGCTCTAGGCTCACACTTCTCCATTTACAGGGCTTCCTCAGCTGACCATGGCCAGACCTCCAAAGGCCACCCTTAGACACATTACCTCCTAAATCTGCATCTCCTGCCAAACTCCCTGGAGTCTAGACCATCTATCATCCCCAGCCTACTCAGCCTCATGCTTGGATGGTTTAGGGTCTCTCAAATTCAATGCCTTTGAAGAGGTGCTTTTAATCGTCTCCAGCCCTGCTCCCTGC
>LOJH01007267.1:17035-27240 GCA_001685095.1 Ellobius talpinus
CACACACACACACACACACACACACACACACACACACACACACACACACGGGACTTGAAGAGAGGTAGGACAACACTTACTTGGCAGCTCCTGGGCAGCAGCTCATGGACCCTGACTGGCTCATGGTGTCCCCAGTGGTGGCTAGAGTCAAGGAGAACAAAGAGAACAGATGTTAGTCTGACTGGAATCTAGGGCCCAGTGCCTGGCTTCCACAGCTGGGCTCCTCTGTCCTTAGGTCTCCTCTCTTGATCCTGGTCCATGGACTAGAACCTCAGTGCCTGGCCAGACTCCTCCGGGGATCCCCAGGAAGCAGTGTCCTCCAGGACCATGCTGTTGCTGGTGGCAATGGAGACCCCACCTGGCCTCAGACCTTTGATTCTCTGCAAAGACGTCCTAGAAGTTGTCAGGGAGGCTTTGAAGGAGGGGCTGCCTGAGGAGAGGACAGTTCCTTCAAAAACCCTGAGGCCACGAGAGAGGACAGCAGGAGATGGTAAGGATGGAGACCTAGAGGGCACAAAGCACAGAGGGACCCCACTACTGCCCTATCCCAGGCTTCACTCCAAGGGACCCCTACATATACATGTGGACATGCCCACAGGGGCCAGCTTCTCCAGATCCAGCAAGGAGGCCAGCCCTCAGCTCCATCTTGGGAAAGCCTGAACAGGCTTGTTGTAGGGCAGAAGTTTTGGGGGTGGTTGGCCTCCTCAGTTCAAACCCAGGTGACCACATGCAAGGTTCCTCCCTGAATAGACTTCCGAGCCCTGACCTCCCCCAGCTACATTTTGGAGAAATTGAAGCCTGGCCATCAGTGTGAGCAAATTTTCCTTATAGCCTATACCTGGGCCCTTCTCTGAACATAACAGAAGCTGGTGGCCTAGAGTAGCCTCTAAGCAAATGAGAGCTGGAGAGACCTTCAGCGATAGGCTGCCTTCATGCCCCTGGAGAGCCAGGTAAACAGCATTTCTGGCTGTCCTTCTGGGGCTTTGTGGCCAGCTTTCCCTGAGGTCTTGGGTCCACATACCGTCTACCTCTGTCTGACGCTATTAGCAATGCTGCCATCTCTCCTAGCTTTAGCATTTTTGGTATGCTAGGGTAAGACCACCAGCCAGGGTGCTGGTATGAGGGCTCAGGTGCAGGCCTCTCATATTCTAGTACTTTCTGGTTTAACCTGGTCTTGAGGGGGTGGGCTCCCAGGAGATGAGGACTGCGGGTCTTACCTTGACCAGCTCTCCTACACTGCTCTCCTACCCCCACCCCAGGTCCTGCCTTGTGAGAAGAGGCTGGGCCAGATTTCTAGGTCCACCTATCCATGGAGAATGTCCGGAATGCTCATGACCTCAGTAGGTAAGCCCTGGTGTTTGCTTAATGGGATTCCTGGCTAGCTCAGCCAAGGGTACCAGGCACGTGGGGCCAGGAATACACACACCAGGGCAAAACAAACTGCTAGAGACCCAGGCCTGAAGGCACGCAGACTCTGAACAGGCTTGGACACGTGGGCCTGCCCTTGGGGAAAGTAGGCCAGGACCTTAGGGATGACACTGGGGCTACCTCTAGCCTGCAAAAGACTCACTCCCAGGAGGCTTCTACAGCTGAAGGGGGGCGGGGAGCAGGAAATCCATATAATCCATTGCTGGTGAAGATGTAACACCCAGGCCCAGTAGGTGTTTTACTGTTTTCCGGGTTGAAGGGAGGCCCATCACGCTAAAGCGTGTGGTAGGTTCGGCAGTGGAAGGGGAGGAGGCCCTGGCAGGGCAAGGAGGGCGGAAGAACTGGCTCCAAGTTCAAATTCCAGCTACACACGCTGAGTGACCTTGGGGAGGGGTCAGCTTAGTCACCTGGGTTCTTGGCTGTCCTCGTGGGAGCTGGGTGTGGCCCTGGAAAGGGATGGGGGAGTCCCTTGGGTCCTGGCTGGGTCCTACTCGGGGAGCAAAGTTCAGGAATCATCAGGTGGGAGCAGTAGAGGCTGAGCCGAACTGGAAAGCTATTGGTGGGAGGGGCTGGGTGCCCCTGAAGAGACCCAGGCCGGCTCGGAGGGATGGGCCGACCAGTCCTAGACAACAGACAGGACTAGCAGAGGTCTGTGCATAGGTAAGACCACAGAGTCTAGTGTGGGAGGGGCCCCAGCAGTGCCCTGCCTCCTTCAACAGTCAAAGAAGGTTGCTCGGAGGAGACAGTAGAAAGATGGTCTGTGGACGTGCCTTCCCCTTCTCTGCCTCCGGGGAAACCTTTGTGCAGTAGCACAGACTAGTGAGTCCCAGGGATCTTGGCAGCCAAGCCGTGGATGTCCACAGGGCCTCCCCCTAGCTGATCTCCCTCCACCATAGGATCTCCTGCACCATAGCTTCTCCCTGCTCTCCTGAGACTCCACACCCCGACTCTGGCCTGGAGACTGACCCAGCCTGATGTTTCCCTGGCTCTGGGTTTCTTTTGGGCTCAGACAGGCAGGAAAAGTCAGCCTTTAGGCACTTGGGTGGTATGCCCACGCCACAGTCAGATCCTGAAGAAGGTCCAGCCTGCTGGATGGAATGAAGGCCCTCCCTTCCTCACCACCTCTCTTGTCAACTGCCAGGTTCCCCTCATCCGCTCCAGGGCTGGGAGGGGGCCGGGACCAGGGCGAGTGAGTCACACACCACCGGCTTAAAAATATCACTGAACACTGGCCGCCGTCCGCTGGACCGACGGGGCCTCAGCCAAGCGGTTCTTGAGCTAAAAGTCCAAGGGAGCTTCAGGCCCAGGCTCTCTCCCAAGTTCCTATGCCCCACGCCGCATCCGCAACCCCCAAACCTAGACTTAAGCTGTCCCCAGAGTCCCGCGATCCAGATCATCCCAAACCTCACACTCGGTGTCCTCAGCTCCGGTGCTGGGTTGCCCTCCAAACCCAGCGCCCGACCCAGAGTCTCGGGACAGAGATCCATATCCCATGGCCACTCTGGAAAACTGAGGCCCAGATTGGCAAACTCCCTGGCGGAAGCGCTCACCTGTTCGCCGGCAGCCAGCGCCTGCGCTTGGCTAGTCCCCTAGGTCAGTCTGTCAGCCCGGCCGTCTGTCAGAGCCTCACCGGCAGTGGAGCTAGCTCCCTCTCCCCGGACAGGCGGGATCTCTGCTGGGCCGGATAGGCCGGGGCGGGGCTGTGAGAGGAGGAACCTGAGCGACAGGTTACCGAGTCACCCGGGAGTAGGCACCAGGGAGGCTGAAGGAGGGGGGCGGGCCTGGAGCACCACTCCCCTCCCCATATCGTTNCACAGCACAGTTTCTCCTCCCTTGCCTTCATCTGTCCTCCCAGCGGTCCCTAAAAGCACCTGGGGCCCCATTGCAGCTGGCCCTGAAGTGCAGGGTGCGGCCCCAGCTGCTCTAACAGGCTAAGCTGCAGTAGCAGGTGGGGACCTGGACCGGCCTGCAGGGGCAGTACTGGATGAAGCCTATGAGGGTTGCAGTCATGCGGGAGCTCTCAACCAAGACCCTATTAGGTGCCCTCCACCCCTAAGTTGCCTGGGACAGAGCTCTTTAGTGGTTCAGTCTGGGGCCTGGGATTTTGGGTTCGAGGCTTTTGAGTCCAGGAGCTTTTAGCTCCC
The DNA here is from genome assembly GCA_001685095.1 of Ellobius talpinus. NCBI lineage: Eukaryota > Metazoa > Chordata > Mammalia > Rodentia > Cricetidae > Ellobius > Ellobius talpinus. The sequence goes on from LOJH01007267.1 coordinate 20,608, forward strand.
GGGTGCCGGCCTCTCTCTCCTTCACATACAGGAACTCCTAAAGTACCTACCTACCCCTGAGAGATGGGCTGTTTACGGAGAACCAGGGTACCTGTCCTCACCAGGTTAGCTCCCTGCCCACTCTGCTGACAGCTGGGGCCAGAGTTGGGTGAATTTAGAGCCGAAACAGTTGACTAGGAGAAAAAAATGGAGTTATGGCCCGCTAGCCAAGGGTACTGCCCTTATGTGAACAAGGGACCCTAAGGCCCCGGCTATTGTTCCCAGAGTTGGGGCAGAGGAAATGGGTGCTGCCAGGAAGTCAGGGTCCCAGGCTACAGTCCCAGAAGGCAGGGCCCTGGCATGTTTGTCCTGGGCAGGCAGTCAGCCCTCCCTAGGGCATTGAGTGCTCTGTCCCCCAGGGCCAGCAGCATGTCTGACCCACCTGACACACTCTGGGACACCACAGGTAGGCTAGACAGAAGGGTGGCAGAAGTGGACTTGGTCCTCCAGGCCCAGCTACTGATGAGCCCCAGAGATGCTTCCTGGTTCCCAGCCCTTACAGCTGACCTCACAGAACTGGCCCAATCTTGCTCTGCCTGTGACCTTGCCCTGGCCCAGCAAGCAGAGGTCAAGTGCTCTGCTGTGGAAAGGGAGGGGCAGGGGTTTGTGTCGGCCCTGACATTCCTGGGCAGAGCTGGAAATGGGTGAAGTGTGGGCTCTCTAGGGCTGCTACCAGTGCTCACTGACTTTGCTGTGAGGCAGCCCAAGCTGGTGGTAGCAGCTGATGTCCTCTCTGGGCCACCAGAAACACCACCTCCACGTGGCCAGTAAGAGTAGAGGTGTTTTGTTTTGTTTTTTGGTTTTATTGAGATAGGGTTTCTCTATGTAACTGGCTGCTTTGGAACTCACGGTGTAGACCAGGCTGGCCTCAAACTCACAGAGATCGGCCTGCCTCCGCCTCCTGAGTGCTGGGATTAAAGGCGCGCCACAAGAGTAAAGGTGTTAAAGGCTTGAAACTCTGGCTTACTATGTGAAGTTGGCAAGCTTCCTTCCCAAGAGAGGTCCTGACTTGAGCTGCAGAGCCACTAGCCTTAGACCATTTTGCATACCCAGGCGTACTTGCTCAAGCCACAGGGTCAAAGGGGAGGGAAGTGCCCCTAGGCTTTCTAGGTCACTGGTCCTTCCCAAGCCTGCCTGTGGGACAGGGAGAGAATGTCTCCAGGCCATCTGATCTTTACCATGGTCACTGGGAGGTGTGGGTTAAAGAAAACCAGCCAAGGGCCCATGGGCATAGACGGTTCCCTATGCAGAACCCAGAGAAGGCTCTGATGGCCCAGCAACCTACCACTCTCAACACACTTCACAGACAGGCTTCTGGATAGTTACTGGGGTGGAGAGAAGACAGGTAGAGGTAACAGGGCAAGTCCCAGGATAGGGTTAAGAAGTGACAACAGGATGGGCTCCTATATACTGGACCCAGGCAGAAGGTAGGTGGTTATAATTAAGACAAAATCATGACAGCATAGTTATTTATTTTTTTAAAGAGAAACTAGATATTTGAACACAGTATCACAAACAGAAAACATGTAACAGACACAAATGAAAGAACCTGTAAAAAAACTGCTTAAATACTTTTTAAGAAAAAATGGGCTAGGACTAGAAAAGCAAGAGATGAGATGGAACTCACTTGGCACTTGGCAAAGCAGCAGTTTAGTGGACTGTGACAGACTTCCTAGACTGAGAACTGGTCTTCCACTGTCTCTGTCCCCTATAGCTCACTCCCACCAAAAGAGGCTGAAGTGAACATTGCAATACATGGCTCTCTGTCCTGTTTACTTTTTAAAAAATAATCTATTTTTAGTTTATGTGCATTGGTGTTTTGCCTGCATATGTGTCTGTGTGATGATGTTGGATCCACTGGAACTGAAATCATAGACAAGTGTGAGCTGCCATGTAGGTGCTGGGAATTGAACCTGGGTTCTCTGGAAGATCAGCCAGTGCTCTTAACTGCTGAACCATCTCTTCAGCCCCCTCCACCTTTTTTTTTTTTTAAAGACAAAGTTTCACTACGTAACCCTGGCTGACCTGCAATTCACCATGTAGATTAGGCTGGCTTTGGATTTACAAAGATATGCTTGCCTCTGCCTCCTGGGTGCTGGGATTAAAGGTGTTTGTGTGCCACCACACCCAGCAAACATTTGCTTTTATTTCCTTTTGGAAACCAAACAGTTTTATTCAGGACTGGCCTTACAGGAAGCCAAGTAAGGGACCCTGGGACACAAAGCCTGCCATCCTGCAGCTTCAGGACACAGAGTACAGCAGGTTCTCAGAACAAGAACCAGGGTCAGTGTGGGAAGCACGGAAGTCAGTAATTCCTGTGTGAGAAAACACACGGTGACAGACCAACACAGCCAAGTCCTGCCAAGATGCTGCATTTATAGGGCTGAGACAGGGTGGAGCAGCTGGGCTGCCCCCAGTGTTGACTTCCTGAAAGACTTTGTCTTCCACTGGTCTGGTGATCACTGGTGGTCCTGCTGCTACAGCCAGGACCCCGACCATACAACAGGAGTGGACATCTCTGGGGTTGACTACTGTCCATGATAACCATCTTCAACACCTAAACTCCTAACAGTTTGCCCCTCCCTGGTTCCTGTACTCCTGCTCACTAAAAAAGGTTTATAAACCACCTAAATCCATTTATAGACAATCAATAAAAAAAAGATAGCCATTGTGTCTGAGAGCAAAGAAGTTGGCTGGAGGCTGAGAAGCACTGCTGTGTAGGTTATCCTGGTCCGTCTACCTGATGAAGTCAGCAATGACCACCACCTGCAAGCCAGCCTCCAGCCCATGTAGCACCAGGAGAATGGTGCTGAGGACTGAGTCCATCCACAGTACCAAGGTCTGCCAGAGCAGGAAGTAAACAGAAAGGAGGACACTGGCTGCTGTGAATGCCAGGCTGGCAGCCAGTGGCACTTCAGCCTCCGTCAGGTTGCCTTTTGTGCCTGGAAGAGAGAGCAAACATGAGGTTAAGGCAGGGGCTTCAGGACACCCCACCAACTGCCCAGCTCCAGGTACTATGGTTGCTAAGGGTCAATGAATTCATGGGATTTGGGAAAACTGTTCATCAGGGCCACGCCATATCAGAAAGTACCAACGGGTAAATCTCAGATTCTGTACTCTTGAGACACAAACAGTGTGGATTTAAAACTGTGGGCATCTCCACCTTTTCTAAATCCAAGTGGGATCAAAAGGATTTTGTTTAAAATATCTAAAAATATTTTACTTTGGGCTAAGGCAGGCTGGTTCTGGAAAATTTCATGAGTACTTATGAAAAACATTACAAACAACTGGGTCAGTCATGGAAAATGCCAACTTGGAGCTGCTAATAGCTGACCAGCTGCTAGAGGTGCTAGAGGGTCTACTGACCCCAGCGGCTGGGGGAATCTGAAGGCCCACTGGCCCCAGCCCTGGGCATCTGATTATGCTGATCCTAGCGGATGGGAGGTACTGTGGGGCCTGCTGAGTGCCAAGTGCTTGGAGAAGTCCAATGATGACAGACCCCTAGAGAGGGCACTGCAAAGGGTTGGCCTGACTCTTCATTGACGCAATGTCCATCTCTGCAGCCCATGGGCAGCACTCACTGCCTACTGAGAAAGAAGTGCAAGCTCCAGCACAGTCCACGGTAGTAGACACTGGGGCTCTGTCTAAGAGGGACAGGATACTTGCTACTCCCAGCAGACAGGGAGGAAAAGTAATAGATCCAATCAAAGGAAAGCGATCAGAGCCTGAAAGTGCAATGTACCTGGGTGAGGAGCCTTATTTACACATGCCTGCCACTGAGAGCAGGGAAGAGCAGGGGCAGAGCTAGAGACCTAGACGTGTGCTCATTGCTGCAGCTAGCTCTGGGAGGAGGACTTCCATGTTTTACTTTTGCACTCCTTGTCTATTAGAAGAACCTACCTGTTCTGACCGTAACCCTGATCTAAGTGAACTGTGTGACTCAGAAAAACAGGAAGGGATGGGGATACAGTGCTTGCCTAGCATGTGTGAGCCCTGGGTTTGATCCTACCAATGCATAAAAACTGGACATGATGATGCATGCCTACAATCAACACTCAGGAGGAAGAGACAGAAGGATCAGGAGTTCAAGACCAGCCTTAGTTACATAGGACTGGATAGATAGATAGATAGATAGATACATACATACATAGATAGATAGACAGATAGAAAGACAGAGGCAACTGACTAAGACTGGACTCAAATTGGGAGCTGATGTGATACCGAGAGGGCTTGGGGAGGCAGGGTTCCCTGTCCTTGCAGACTCCCCCTCTACCAGATGTTCTCCCTGACTGCTGAGCCAATAGGAATGAGCGGAGCTCAGGAGAGCATTGTGGAGCTCTTGCTTTAGGCTTTAGTATTCCAGAAAGGAGGACATCACCAGTGTCAATTATTCTTGGAGCAAAGCATCTGAACAAATGTTTAATACTTAATGACTCCATAAGGTGACACTGTGAAGCACCTGGTAAAGTGGCCTAAATGGAAATGTCTCCAAGACTCACACTATAAAATGATCAATATTTAAAGGTTTAGAAAGTTTGAAAGAACACCTATGGAACCACAAGCATTTTATGGTTTCATAGTCAACTCACCTAGATATAGCCGAGCTACTTCGAGAATCCCCATCAGAAGCAAGAGAACCAGATCCAGGACCAGACAGTTAAAAGGATAACTGAAAACCTGACCTAGGAACACAGAGCCAGAACTCAGATAAGTGTATCAGGGGCACAATTCCTTTGAAGGGCCCGGCACTCGTAACTTACTTTTATATGTAATCATCAGGAATGTAGCTAGGAAGTACAGGGCATAGTACAGCCCACTAAGGTGAAACAGCATCTGAAGAGGAACTGACGAGAGCTGGTGAGTAATCAAGGATCCTCAAGCTCAACAATGGGGTACAACTACTCAGGTGGCCAACAAAGGGGCCTATCCTGCCAGCCATAGCTGCAGATCAGCAGGTTTGGGTAATTCCAACAGGGTGGAATCCAGCCACTGGCCCCTGCCTACCTGGGGCTTCTACTGCTACATGGGCTCCTGGAGTGCTCACCTGAGGGCACCTAGTGGTCACAAGAATGATGCTGGATCCCTCCCAACCTGGTAGCGCATGGCCTAAGTACCCCAGTCCTCAGCAGATGCAGGCAGGACAGAGGGATTTCTTCATCCTGATTCATATCGTGAGTTACAAAGAGGACCCATTTCATTTTCTTTAGAGAAAATGTATTACTTGGCCATTCAAAGTAAGGGGTTTTAGCCTCCTGCTATGTAGATTTGGTTGGTGGCAAGCAAATGGGCATCCCCCTAATGTACCAGGCCTAACGAAGGGAAGAGGGCTGAGCTGGTGGGTGACAGAGCCAGCACACCAGGGAACACCTCTCCTTCTTACAAGTTACTAGTCAGAATTTAAAAAAGGGGGGGGAGGGGGCATGAAAGACACAAAAAGGCAGAGGGCTGAGGGTGCCAGGCCAGCTAATCAGCGTGGTACTGCCCTAAAGGGGCTATGCTTGGTCAAGGTCTTGGGAAGCAGCAGCAGGATACCACCTTGAAGGAGCCTCTCCCTGGAAGACAAAGGATGGCCAGTAAGACATCGGACAGCAACGTGGCAATCATTTAGTTCTCTGATTCCATGTTTATAGATGGATGTGAACGATGGCCACAGCTCACAGCTAGGTTCTAGAATCACCTCTGCATCTCTCCCTCCTAGGACACTGCTTTCTGATGGAATTTTATTCCTCTGCATCTCTCCCTCCTAGGACAATGCTTTCTGATGGAATTTGATTAGCGTCCCCAAGCCAGCTGTCTGGAGGGGGTACTTTTTAAACCATCCATGTAACTCTGCAGCCTCTTAGAATGTCTCATGCTCTGTGCAGGTGTTAGCCTCCCTCGGCCTGTGAGGGTCAGCGCCAGGGTGTAATAGAGCCTCCCTTGTGACTCTGAGTCTGAAGTTTTGTACATGAAAATCTGCCTGGCCCATCCCTACATGGAATGTGACCTGGGTCAGGCTGCCTGTCTGGAGGCTCACACCAGCTGCACGCTCATGCCGTGCACGTCTCTACATGTGAATGCATACCATAAAATCTCTGAATTTGGCCAAAACCGCCTATAAAAGAGGCTGCCTTCTGAGCACTACAGAGCAGCACCTGAACCCAAGGTGTGTTCATCTTCCGCGCTGTCCCGTGCTCCCTGGGGTTGCAGCAGAAAAGGAAGTGGTGCCTCGGTGAGATTCTGTGGGTCACTTGACTTCGAAGGCCAGCTTGAAGCTGTCTACTCTGGAGATGTGGACTCTTGCATGGGCGAGTCATAAACTGGTAATCATGGGACATTAGTAACAGCCTTTCGACAGCCTCCTAGCAGGTACACGTGTGGGAGCAGGAAGCCAAGTGTGACTGGAGTGGCATCAAGTTTCCACAGGGTGTGCTAGTAAACATGATCTGTTCTTTTCTAGGCCCAGCTAAACTAGGCTACCTAGATACCTGTCATCATTTGGGTTGGCTTTACATTAATTGGGGGTTTCTTCTCTTTGAATCCTTTTTCTTCCTTCCTTCCTTCCTTTCTTTTCTTTCTTTCTTTCTCTCTCTCTCTCTCTCTCTCTCTCTCTCT
>LOJH01007268.1:0-11638 GCA_001685095.1 Ellobius talpinus
CGCTCGCTCGCTCGCTCGCTCGCCTTTTGTTCCGGCGTGCGATGAGATGGGCAGACCGAGGAGCTCAGGCGTGTGTGTGTAAATCAGAAGGCGTTTGGCTTGGAGCCATTTTTTTTCTTCTCCTTAATTGTGGAGACAGAAAAAAAAAATCTCTTCCAACCGTTTTCCCGGGGAGACTGGCTTCGCCGGCCGGGCCTCCCCTCCGTCCCTCGTCTTTGACGGCCTCGGGGTCCCGGGGCGGCTCTCCCTTCCCTTTTCCCCCTTTCTGCCCTCCCCACCTTGAGCCAAGCCCCGCCAGGCAGCGGGTGAGCTGGGTGTCTGCAAAGCGGCCCGGTCACCTGTCGTGGCAGCTGCATGGCAATCCCGGCGCTTCTGCTGTCTGGAGCCTGTGCGGTTTCCTCTGGCAAAATCACGGAGATTCCGCTCCCAGTGCCAAACCTTCCTCTTTGCCCCTGCGCCCCCCTTACCCAGCTCCTGATGCTGCCGCCAAGTTAGACCGTGTTGGGGCAATTAGCAAGGAGGTGTCCACTTCTTTCTGTGGAGGCACCGCTGGCTTGGGAAGGTGAGGGCCGTTGAGCTTTGTGGCTTGAATTGGGGGTGGAGGGGTTGACAGTTGTCAGTGGAGTTGATGTCACTTAGGGACCTCTTCTTTCCACCTGCCTGCCTGCCCAGGTAATGCGAAAGTCAGGTTTAGACTTCTCCCTTCGGGGATAATCTGTTCCCTTGGGGGAGGGGATTGTTTTCAGGGTTTCTTTACTTGTGGACGCTCCTCTTTTAAAATTTTCTCTCTTCATTTACTTGTTTGTTTGTTTGCTTACTTATTTGCTTATTGAGACGGTCTGTTTAACCCTGACTGGCCTGGAACTCACTATGTAGACCAGGCTGCCCTGGTACTCAAAGCGATTGCCTGCCTCTGCCTTCAGAGCTGAGATTGAAGGCCCACCTCTGTTTTAACAGTGGTCGAGCATCTTAAGGGCATTTCTTTAAGTCCTTGAAGGAGGTTCTAGGAGGGGAAATTGTTCCGAAGGTTTAGAGGAACGTAAAAACCGTTCCGAGACCCTTTTTATTTTAAATCTGCTTTCCTGTATCTGGAGTCTCCACTCCTTGGTGGGAGTTTAGTTCTTGCAGGAATCCCAGGGGACAAGGTGCCTTGTTCCTGGAGAGTTTCCGTTTGGGAAGGGTGTAAAGTGACTGGGCCGTGCACATAACCATACTCCAGTCCAGAAAACCCACGGGAAGACTTGTAGCTCTCAGAACGGTGGCAGCTGGGAGCTGATGTAAAGTCATGTAGTGTGAGCTACATTCCAAATGGAAGTCACATGTGTCCTTTCCTGTGGTACTGTTGGAGAAATGATTATATGAGCACTTATGAATAGTCACATCTAGTGTTTGCTTTCTCAATTAAAGAAGAGTAGTTTGTGTGAAAAAGTTACTAGATGAAAATTTCTTTAAAACATCAAAGGGAGTCTGTTTTAATAAGGGCTGTGAAAGTAGCAGCATTTCCAGGTGATGGGAGAGGTGTCGCCCTTCAGACTCAGACTTGGGAGGAAGTCATGTAGGGAAAAATACTTTCAGGCATGGAGGAAAGCCATTCTTACCCACGTGCTGAGGAATAATAGTGTATTTACTAAGCGTATTTTAAATACCTTAGAAACGATGACTGTGAATCATGTTGAACTTTCTGGTTTGCATGGAGACGTAAGATATACATTTAGTGATCCATAACTCTCCCTCCACCACTAAAACTTCAATGGAATTTTAACCTTTAAAAGGATGAATGATACATGAAACCAGCATTTCTTTATTTTGTAATGAGTGTTCCCTTCCTTGCTCCCCTTTTATACCTCTCCTCTTTGTCTTTCTAGGTTTATTTTATGTATTTGTGCCTGAGTGTGTATGTGCTGTCTGAAGCCAAAACAGGTGGTTGTGAGCCATCTGATGTGGATGCTGGGAACCAAACCCAGGTCCTCTGCAAGAGCAGCAGGGGCTCTTAGTGTGTTCACTTTAGTATGTTTGCAGCCTCATGAAGAGATGTTTTTATTATTACAACTACTACTAATAGTAGCAGAGATTATCATTATCATCTTTATTATTAATAGTAGTAGTTGTTGTTTATGAAGGGAGTTTAAATCAAAGCATCCTCTCTTGGTGCTGAGATCCTAAGTAATTAAGCTTGGTGGAGACGCAACCCTTTTTCAAGCCAAAGTTCAGCCCTCTGGATAGTTATAGAACCAAATGTGAACACAGTTTTCTTTTTGAGTTTACTGCAGGCTGGATTCAGAAAGGTATTGGATGGCTCTTGTGAGCATGGATAAGGTAGGTGGCAATTAGTGACTTCATGCCTTAAACCACATTCATAGCATACATTTTTCTCCTGTTTTCTGTAGAGGGGAAAGGTGAAGACTGTGGGAGTGGCCCCTTGGTTCGTTTGTTGGTAAAGTGCAGTTAAACATGGGTAAAACCTCAGGATAAAATGCTGTGATGCAGTTAACTGCAATCCGGTCCTGTTTAGGGCCTTTGAAGTCTGTTGGTCTCCCAAAGCTCATTTGCCAATACTGAGACTGTTGACACTGCATGGAATTTGACATAGCCATGTCAGATCTTTCAGTTTGCCTGGGGTAATGTTAATTTAGTTACTACATTTTAACATAATTAAAACATTCTATGGTAAAGTATATAATAAAAGCTGGGATACCTTTTACTACTTCTACCGTTTTGAACAGTTCATTGGCATTAAGTACATTCATTGTTAAAAAAACACTTACCACTAAGGTTTCCAGTCTGGAGCCCATGAATCAAGAACTTTCTGTTTTTCCCTCTCCTAACTTCTGCATCACCTCTTTGCTGCTGTGAAACTAACCACAATTGAAACCACAAGGTAATTTTCCTTTTTTGACTGGTTTATATCACTTAGCATGTTGTCCTCCACACTTATCTGTTTGTTACAATGTCAGAATTTCCTTTATTTTAAATATCTATATAGCAAAGAATGATATGAATGGAAAGATACGTGGGCAAACTAGGAAAATATGAGTGATATGTATGAAGCACTTCAATATGTGTTGGGCTGTAAAAACTCGGCCAAAGTCGAGTACCTAGAAAAAGGATCTAAGGACGTGGGGAAATCTTTTTTTTTAAGTATTAACTTTATTATTATTTGTAGTGCTATTGGATATTGAACCCAGGACTGTAGCATGTGGGCCTGTAGGCCCTCATGTTACACAGGACCTTGATAATGCTATAAGTTTTTTTTTTTATCATGGAACAACATTTTAATCATTAAAAAAGGTAGGCACTAGTATACTCTGAAGCATTTTATCTCTCTTTCAGCTTTAGAATTATATAACATCCTTGTTCTTAATTTTAGGGTTACTTCTTTTCCTGTCATTGGGTCATTTAAAAGCAAATCAACTGCTTTGTAATTTTGTCTATATCTTAGTACAGCTCTAAAAAGATTTCTCACAATAAATATGATATTTTTAAAAATAATTTCTGGGTTATCAAAATAGTTCAGTGGTAAAGGTGCTTGCTACTAAGCTTGATGACGTGAGTTTGATTCCTGGAATCCTCCTGATAGAAGGGGAGAATTGACTCCTACAAGATGTCCTCTGACTACCACATGTGCTCTGCCTCCCCCGTCCCCCATTTCTGATGAGGATGTGACTCAACACTAAGAGTATTTGCCTAGAGTGTGAGAATGGCCTGGGTTTGATCTGTGATGCTTCAAAAAGAACACACACACACACACACACATTCTTAATATATCAAATGTCCATTTATTACTCCCCGATTATGTTATATGTTGTGATCTATGGTCTAAAGACAGGAATAGATTTAATTATGGAATCATCTACATATAGTTGTTTTAAGAACCAAATAAGGTCCACACATTGCAATTAAATAATTTGTTTAGCATTCTTCTCTCCTTCCCTTGCTTTACTATCCTCTCCCCCCTCCATCCCTCTGTCTTTTTGAGGCAAGGTCTCATTATGTATCCCTTAACTGTCCTGGAACTTGTTATTTACACCAGGTTGACCTTGGACTTATGGTCATCATCCAGCCTCCCTAGTGCTGGAATTACAGGTGTGTATGTATTTCCATGCCTGACTTTAAGTCTCTTTTATCCATAGGTTCTCCATCTTTTTTTTCTTTGTAAATTATATTGAAGAAACTGAGTTTTGCAGATTGTGTCCCTATAATGTTATGTACATTGATTTATTTCTTGTGTTTTCTGTGCATTGCTAGTGACTCCATGAGAAGAATGAGATCCAAACCCCTGTGGATGCGAGAGACAATTATAATTTAGTATGGCAGCCTGAGCTTAGGACTAAGATGTCATTTTCAGCTTAATGTTGACAATTTAGACTCTAATTAATGCAAGTGAATTTGGTAAAAATTTAAAATCAGTTATGTTGACAGTTTAGGCCTTATTAATGCAAATGAGTTTGATAAAATTTAAAATTAGTTACAGTATGGTATTACTGTGACTTCTATTCCTTTTGATAATTTTAATATTTGGACATCTGCCAATGTGGAGTGTGAATAAGGATGATAGTAACTCACAGGACTGGTACATATGAAGGAAAACGTGTTTACTCCTGGGTGCAGAAGAGGTTGGAATTTATGTTTTCAGTCTGAAGTGCTGTTGTTAGCCATCTAATAAAAATGCACAGTGTTTGACCTAGAATATCTACAATTAATAGGAATTTATCCTCTGAAATAATGAACATACACTCAGAATGAGGATAAAGAGAGTATGAGAATAGTTTTCCTGTCAGTTAGCATTCCACAGACATGGTACAGGATTGGGAAGAAGTCACAGAGAGAGTTGGAATGCATTGATCTAAAGAAAGGAGAAGACAAGGAAATAGATACCTACTGCCTGTTTACTTAAAAGGCAATGTGTTCTTCAGAAATGTTGGGTAATTACCATTTATCCATCAAATTACTGTGAACAGATGAACTTGGGATTTCCTTTTCCTTTAATTATCATTTCCTTTAACGTGTCAGGACTTGTATCAGTGTGTCAATTCTGTTTTTTCCTCTTGCCTTCATAGAAGATTATTGGTCAACATTAAATTTTGATTTTTTTTTAAAAAAGATTTATTTACTTATTTCATGTGCATTGGTGCTTTGCCTACATGTATGTCTGTGTGAGGGAGTTGGATCCCTTGGAATTGAAGTGACAGACAGTTGTGAGCTGCCATATGGGTGCTGGGAATTGAACCTGGGTCCTTGAGGATATTAAGAGTAGAATTAAAACACAGTAGACAGCTGTGTTGAGTTACACCTTTAATCTCAGCACTTCGAGGTGGAGGAAGGCAGATCTCTGAGTTCAAAGGCAGCCTGGTCTCTATATGGATGTTCTAGGGCAGCCACGGCTACATTTTTTGAGACCCTAGAAAGCCTTTGAGAGTAACAGTGTAGTATTATAGCTTATGGTTTTGTAGATCAGAATGAATAAGCTTTGAAGAAGATAATCTGTGCGACCATGTAAGAGATTTCTCCCTTAAAACTATCCAGCTATTCACTTTATGCTGCAACAGGCACAAAAGAACTGTAAACACTTTATGTGAGGTATTAAGTTGTTAGAGTACTATTTCTTTTGGTAATTTTAATGTTTGAGTGTCTTTTTGAATGGGCTGCTAAGGCTGAGAATTTGGCTTTTTCAAAGAACAGTTGAAATGTTTGACTCTTGCATTTTAGTTGTTGGTTTGGCTACTTACTGATTACAGTACTGACTTCTAAATGCAGTTTTGTTCAGGAACAGATGTGTTGGTGTGTGTTTATAATCTTTCCACGTGGGAGGCTGAGGCAAAAGGATTGTGAGTTCAAGACCAACCTGGGCTCCATAGTAAAGCCCTGTCTCAACAAATAACATGGAAAAACAACTCCTGCCCCCCTCCCCCCATGTGGGAAAGCCCTCCATTGCTCAATGTTTTTGAAGTCTGCTCAAGAGCTGTGGACAGATGTTACTCATTTTACTGGACACACGTTCTTTTCCCACTAACAAAGGGAAGATAATCGTAGATTATTTGGGGCACTTGACGCCTGTTTTGTATGTGCATGAGACTCCTCAGACTCTAGTGGGCCTTCCAGAGCCATTATATGGGTGCTGGGAATTTAACCTAGGTTCTCTGGAAGAGCAGTTAGTGCTCTTTAATTGCTAAGCCATCTCTTCAGCCCAAAGATACATCAGCTTTAATGTAAATTATTAAATGTGGTAGGATACATGTTTTTCTTTGAGTATGTGAATCTCTAACTGTCCTAGAAAATGGAGCTGTAGGTGTGAGAAGGCACCCACCTGTCTTGTTTTCCTGTTTGACTTGACTCCTGTTGCAGGTTCTGAGTAGTTGAGTTTGATGTATTGATTTGGAGAGGAAAAATTTTAGGTTCAAGGAGACTTTGGAGCCATGTGTGGTTGGTTATACATGCTTTTCTTTAGCCTAGCCCTCGAGAGTCAGAGGCAGGCAGATCTCTGTGAGTTCCAGGACAGCCAGGGCTGTTCCATAGAGAAACCCTGTCTTGATGAAAACAGCCAACCAAACAACCAAAGTAGGAGACTTTGGTTTGTAATGGAAGACAGAAGTTGGCTGTGCTGGTTAGTTCTATGTCAACTTGACAGAGCTAGAGTTATTTGAGAGGAGGGAACTTCAATTGAGACATTGTCTCCTTAAAACAGAGCTTCTTAACCTCTGGGTCACTATCCCTATGGTGATCAAATGACCTTTTCACAAGGCTTGCCTAAGACCATCAGAAGACACTGATATTTACATTATTCATAACTGTACCAAAATCACAGTCATGAAGTAGCAACAAAAAAAAGTTATGGTTGGGGACTCACCACACTTGAGGACTGTATTAAAGGGTCACAGGTTGGGAACCACTGATACAAGATCAGGGTGTAGGGAAGCCTGTAGGGAATTTTCTTAGTTAATGATTGATGTGGGAGGGCCTAGCCCGTTGTGGTTCTATGAGAAAGTAAGTTGAGCAAGCCTGTAAGCAAAACCCCTCCATGGCTTTTGTATCAGCTCCTGCCTCCAGGTTCTTTCCTGGTTTAAGTTCTGCCTTGGCTTCCCTCAGTAGACTGGGATTAGGATATGAAAGCCAAATCAACCCTTTCTCCCCATGCTGCTTTTGGTCATAGTGTCTCCTCACATCTTAGTAACACTGTGACGGTAGCCTTTGGCGGAGGAAGCTGCAGTGAGTTGTGCTCTAGAGGAACCCCTGGCTAGGGAATCACAAGCATTGGGTGCAGTGGGAAGGAGTATCTGGTTTAGTGAGATTTGGAATGTCGGTTTGTACATGTCATACATTAGGAATGTGTGAGAACAGTTGTAGCCATGGAACAAACACTTAGCTAAGTAGCTTTTTTTTCTTTTAAGATAACTTGGAATTTACTGTGAATAGTATTTTCTTACATGTGTATTACAAATATTTTCAGTTTGCCTTTCAGATTTATGTTTGTGATGTATTTTGATATGTCAAAGTTGAAATTTCCTTATGGATGTAAACTTGTCTGTCTTTTCCCTCATAGTTTCCACTGTATGAGTTGTTTCTTTCCTTTCTTCCTTCTATTTATTTATTTGCTTTTGAGACAAGAGTCTTACTATGTAACATTGGCTGTCTTGGAACTAACTTAGTATATAGAGCAGATTGGCCTCAAACTCACAGATCCGCCTGCCTCTGTCTGCCTCAGGGATTAAAGGTGTGTGCTGCCATGCTTGGCACTACTGTATGATTTCTTGGAAAGTGTCAGTTTGAGTGTGAGAGATGACATGCTAATGCCGTGGTGATAAGGATCTTTTTTCATGCTGGAACTTGTATACCATATTTAAAGATTTTGGTTTTTATTTCAAGAATAGAGCTTCTGGAGGATTTAAGTACTGGTATATGGCATGAACACAGAGGTAATTTAGACCATCCCCTCCAAAGAAAACTTTGGATAAATGGTTTGATTTGCTGAGCAGGCAAGGAAGTAGTAAATGACTAACGCCCTCTTGATTGGTAGGTGCATCCACAAAGTATTATGAGCATCTTGGAATTCTGTGAAGGGAGCATCCTTTCTTTATCTATGCCCCTGGGTATGTATAGGAAGTAGCTTTCATGAATCCTTCCTTAGAAATAATTGTGAATAACCTGCCATTCTCTTGGTCTGATTATTTGAAAGATATCAGCTAAGAAATCTATGTTAATGTTGTGAAAACAGGCTACACATTTTTAATGTATATAAAAATTTTTAAGGATGACTAGGGCTCATTGTTAAAATACTGTTTCTTTTCCATGCATGATTTCCTAGGTTCAGTCCCCTAAACCAGGAAAAAAAAAGTAGGGTAATCTAATGTTTCTCTAGTTGACCTTTTCTCATCACCCCAAGTTTCCTCCAGGTTTGTTGTAATATGATATGGTCTGATTGACATACTTATAAATATGTTAATAAAACTGACTACATCTAACAAAATTCGGCAGGGATCCTGTCTAAACCCTGTAGTGGAACTACAGTGAAAAGCTACGTTACTTCTGTAATTACAACAGGATGTGATTGATCCTTCTTATTTTTTACCTGTTGTGTTGTGAGGAGACACCTCCCCTGAATGCTTTTAAGTCTGATGGTCTGTTGGCATCTAGGTATGATGTTAGTTGTGTTTGAGAATCTTCCGTGTAAAGGTGGGAGGGATTGCTTTCAGGTGGTGGCAGGTGTGCTTCCTGCCAAGTTGGCATAATGGAAACAGGGCTCTTCTGAGTTGCCATCTGTTTATGGTTGATTGGAAACCAGCAGTGATTTCTGAGGAGTGAGGAACTGTTCCGTTTATGTTGAAATAGTTAGGAGTTAGTAATGCACAGACCATGCTGATCAGGTCTTAAAACTACCTGGAGGAGTTCAGACTGTGTTGAGTGAGTTCTGTTACCGCTAAACTCAGAAGATGACTGCTTGGCTCAACCCTCTTCCCAGTCCCTGAAGAGACAATTCTTTTCTTCCCACCTGCACTAAACACTTGGCCTTGTCCCAGTACTGTATTGAGTTTGGTGGGCCAGGGGCATATTATTTATATGCCTACTGTCCACTGCCCCTAGTATGTGTCCTAAGGGGTTTTGTCTGTCTCTTACTCTTTCAGGGGACTTGTTTTTGTAAATTATGATAAATGTAACAAACCTACTATTTTATCATGTGTGTGTACAAGTGCATGTGTGTACAGTTTTGTGTGGATACAAGTGTGTGAGCATTTGTGTGTGTATGTCTACTCAGAAGATATCTTAGGTATTGTTCCTCATGTGTTGCCTACTTTGTGTTTTGAGAACTCTTGCACTGTTCTGGAGCTTACAGAATTTGCTAGACTGGCTGATTGGCTGGTTTATGAACCTGGTGTATCTTCCGGCCTCTGCCTCCCCAGCACTGGGATTACAAGCATGTGTTTTTGATTTTTATTATATTTATTTATTATGTAAGCAATGCTCTGCTTGCATATAGGTCTGCATGCTAGAAGAGGGAACCAGATCTCATTATAGATGGTTATAAGTGACCATGTGGTTGCTGGGAATTGAACTCAGGACCTCCAGAAGAACAGTCAGTGCTCTTAACCACTGAGCCATCTCTCAAGCCCTTGTTTCTTTTTCTAAAGATAGGATCTCACTATGTAATCCTGGCTAGCCTGGAACCAGCTATATAGACTAGGCTGACCTCAAACTCACAGAAGTCATTCTACCACTGTCTCCCCACTGTTGGGATTAAAGACTTTTACTACCATGCCCAGGTGGCATGGGTTCTTTGGTCTTATCCCCCAAATTTTGCTTTGTTTCTCATGTATTGTATTCACAAAGCAGCAGTTTAGAACAGAACAACTCATTTCCCGTTTGACCTAGCAGTTAATTGATAGGTTAACTAGAGGAGTTAATAATCAGTAGTCCAGTGACCTACCAGAAAGTATCTTTTAAGCCTCAGCTGTGGCTTGGGTTGGGGGCACCATGTCTTGCCTCTTCTAAAATAATGAAAAAAGTCTCTAGAGCCCTCTGTTAGTCAGGGAGTTCTTGTAACAAGTCAGAGTCCTAATTGGACTAAAATGACAAAAGTATTTTATTGGACGGATCTGCTTGTCTGCAGAATCTAGACCAGGAATCAGAGCAGAGCCTGGGAGGCTACATGGCAAAATCTGGAACCTCCACCCCCTCCCTAGTCCCTTGTTTAGCTTCCTTCCCTCAGTGCTTCCATCATAGACAGAATTTTCTACTCTTTGATCAAGGAGCTAGAACCTGGCTGCCAGCCAGCTCCCCTTTCCCTCTCCATCTTTCATATTAAAGATCCAGGTGTCTAGAGAGAGACTTACTTTCTCATGTCTATTAGGTTAGCATAAGGATTTGCATTTTCAGATGGTGAATTTAAATAATTGTAACTAGGCTCAAGTACATCTTTATTAATCAAAATAGAAGTCTATAATCAACATGATTATGTCAATGAATGCTTCTGTTTAGTACTGTAGTGTAAGAACCCATGCTTCAGGATTTGATGACCTGTTAGAAAACACTTTCTGCATCTTGCTGATTGTGGAAGTATTTCCTCTGCACGATGTTGAGATACCAGAAGATGTTTGGGTAGTCAGTTGTAGAGAGATCAGGTGAATGCAGTGCATAAGATGAAAGTTTGTAGCCTGATTCATTCAACTTTTAAAGTGTTGATTTTATGATGTGGTGTTGAGCATTGTCAGTGGAGAACATTTGGGCACTTCTGTTGATCAATGGCTTTACTAACTGGGGTTCAGAATATTGTAGTGGGATTGTACTCAAAGCAGACTACCGTACAACAGCCATTTTTGTGTGTGTGTTTGCAAGTTTGACATTGGGAAGTATTTTAAAACTGCTTAGTTCAGTTACTTAGATGGTCAATGCCAGTTATATACAGTCTACTTCTGCTGTATGACAAATTCTGACTGGGAAGTGGCATGTTGTTTTGTAGAATAAGCAGGGACAACAATTCAAAACAATGTGGCTCACTTTTGGAGGGTTTTACCTTTCCTCACTGCTTCAAATGCTGTATAAGTTCTTTGTCAAACTCTCTGCAGTTCTGAGAGTATTGGCCTCAGTGAATGGCCATTTTGAAACAAGGTCTCTTCTGTTATGCAGCTCTGGCTGTCCTGGAACTCACTGTGTAGACCAGGTTGGCCTCAAACTCAAGAGATCCACCTGCCTCTGCCTTCTGACTCCTGGGGCTAAAAACGTGTGCTACCGGGTCAGGCCTTTGCAAAACTTCTTGAGTGCCACCACACTGTATGCTCCTTAGGAGCTCCTGGCCCATGTGCACTGTTGATGTGCTGAGTTGTTTCTACTACTTTAAGACTCATTTTAAACTTGAATAAGAAAATTGCTTTAGGGCCAACAAAATGGCTCAGTGTGGGTAAGGGTACTTGCTGCCAAGCCTGAGTTTCATCCCTAGGACCCATATAGTAGAAGGATAGAACCAACTCCTTCAAGTTATCCTATAACCTCCATGTTTGCACCCCTCCCCCAATTAAAAAAAGTAATAAAAATGTAAAAAAAGGCCAGCCAGCTGTTGAGGAAACAAAACATGTAGAAAGTTAGGTAATGGCACAGCCGCATGGCAATACATAGACTTATTGAAATGGGTTAATTTAAGATGTAAGAGCTA
>LOJH01007269.1:14394-29129 GCA_001685095.1 Ellobius talpinus
GAGAGAGAGAGAGAGAGAGAGAGAGAGAGAGAGAGAGAGAGAGAGAGCAGATGGAGATCCACTTGCCTCTGAAGCAGGAAAGAGGAGATTGGGAGTGGGCAGGGATCATCTCTTAAAGGGACAGGGTAACTAGGTAACAGGGAAGGCCAGCAGATTACAAAATTGGCTTACTATTTTCACAACTTACCTAAAATCAAGAATTTTAGGGCAAAGTAAAAAAGTAAATGGCTCAGTAGGTAAAGGCAGTCAAGTCTGCTGATCTGAGTTCCAGTTACTGGACACAGTTGATGGAAGGAGAAAGTCAGCTTCAACCACTTGTCCTCTGACTTCCACAAATGTGCATATATGCAGATGTGCACACAGGCATACACACAGAAAATAATATAATGATGTTTTAATTAAGAATTTAATTTTATGTATAAAGTATTTAAGATTTTGGATCTTTTCCTTGTTTTTGACAACTACTTGTTTGTGTTTTTCTTTTTATCCATAAATGCAACTACTTTTTAGATAAAAAAAAATCCTATTGGATAAAGAGGAACAAAGTACAATCCCTCTATTACAGAAACATATGTAGGCTTCTGTTACACCTAAGTTTACAGTGCTCTTTTCCTTGATATAAGGCATTTTTACATCTGATGTTTTTCAGGAGCCTCTGTGATGCTTTCCAGCTCCCACTGTTATACAGACAAACAGGATTACCATTTTCTCATCCTCTCTTCTATTTCTTTTATCTTTTTGATGATGTAATATTTGGGGAGGTATTATTTTACAGCAATTTTAATATTCAGTTTAGGATATTTACTTGTATCAATGGATATTTTTGGTCATTTTTTGGTTTGTCTTGGTTACTGTGTTTTTTTTTTAAACAATAATAACTTGGTTGGTCTGGCAGTTAGTTACCTTGTAACCCATGCTGCCTTCAAATCCATGACAATCTTCTTGTCTTCCCGAGGAAGGCTGGGACTGGAGGTGTGCTTCACCATACCCTGAATTGTAGAATTCTTTTTGAGAATTATCTATTTAATTTACTCCCCAAGGTTCTTTTCCTTTTTTAATTGTTTAGTTTAGTTATGTTCTTCATTTTTGTGTTATTGTGAAGTTCTTGTATGTTTCTTCCCTTTCAAGCCATCTGTTTACAAGGTCCAGCCCTTTCTCATTTGTGGGCTCTCTCTTCACTTGACAGAGAGATACACCCCCATTTGACTGTTTGTGATTTTGATCCATATGCTTTTGATGTTTTCTTTTTCTCTTCAATATTTCTTTTTCTTTTACTTTAATTGTTGCCTATTCCATTGCCATGAAGTATCTCCCGTAATCATTTTCCTAAAGTAGCATCATATTACTGGTCTCATTTTAACTCATGTTTTCTTCTTAGTTGAGTCCTGCCACTGATGAAGAATGTCTAATTTCACTGGTTCATATGTATATATCCAATGTCCCCAACACAGTTTATTAAAAAAAAGACTATTATTTTCACAGTGAGTGTCCTTTGTGTCCTTGCTCAAAATCTCTTGGCTTACACTTGTGAATTAATATTTCTGTTTCTATTTTGTACTATTGATTATTGGTTTGATTATTATAATTTTATATAATTTACATTTGGACAATATTGATATTTCATGTTTTGTTCTTTTGTCTCAACATTTCTTTAGATATTTGGAGATGATTGTACCACCATATATATTTTATAATATTTCTACATCTATGATAATTGTTGTTGGAATTTTGATAGTAATTTCATTGAATCTAACTCACTGTGAGTCATATAAGCATAGAGTATCTTTCTGTGTTGTTACCTGAATTTTTGTCAGTTTCACTCATAGATGTTTTATAGTTTTCATTGTGGAGATCTTTCACCTCTTAGTCAATGAGATTGACTTTTCATTTCTATTTAAGATAATTTATTGTTTGTGCAACAATGAATTTGATTTTCTTTTTCTGCTATATGAAAAATATTTCAATTGTGTGTGTGTGTGCATGTGGGTTTGTACACAGTAATGCAGATGCTTGCAGAAATGCCAGATCTAAATGGAGCTGGAGTTATAGGTTGTTGTTTACAACAAGCCCCTGGTGCTAAGAACTGAACTCCAGAAGTAAGTAAGAATAGTGTATGTTGTAAATCACTAAGCAATCTCTCCAGCCTGATTTTTGTTCTTTTAGTTTATTTATTACTTTCTCAGGAAAGAGGAAAGCTGTTTCACTCATATGTAAAATATGAAAATTTACTTTGTGGAAAATTGAGAGTTCAGTGGTGTAAGTGAATTGACATGCAATGTGGGACTCTTAATCCTAGGGTCATGGGTTTGAGTCCCACAAATGGACACAAATTTGTTGTAAGACATTGCTTGTTTGTTCCCAACAGTTCAGACCTGAAATAATCACACAGAAGCTATATTATTTAAATCTCTGCTTGGCCTATTAGCCCTAACTTTTTATTGTCTAGCTCTTATATCTTAATTTAACCCATCCCTATTATTCTGTGTATCACCATGTGGCTGTGGCTTACTGGAAAGTTTCTGGCTTGTCTGTCCTGGTGGTGACTCCATGGCATCTCACTCACTCCGCCTTTGTTCTCCCAGCATTCAGTTTAGTTTTCCCTGCCTACCTCTATTCTGTCCTGCCAGACACAAGACAGATTCTTTATTAACCAATGGTATTCACAGCATACAGAAGGGAATCCCATATCACAGTAGTAGTCATGAAAAATAAAGTGCGAAAAAGGTTTAGAAATGTTTCTCATTGACACTTAGTCACTGGTAAGCACTGGGAATTTGTTATGTGGTTGCACAAGATGGTCATCTTATAACACTTATGTATCTCAATATCATAGATTTCAGAAATCCAGAAGAACTTTACCTTTACCTTTAACTTTCAACTAGTGAAAAGCAATTTAACCTGATTTAGACATTTCACAATATATTATTTATCAAAATGTTTTATTACTTGCTTGGCATTACAATTTTATATTTCTATGTATTGATTAAAAATAGAAACTAAACCAGGGATGAAGGTCCATATATACAAGACTGAAGAAGCAGAGTGACAAAAATGGCTGCATAGTAATACATTCCTTCAGAAAAAAAAGCTAGTCATTAAAAAGAATTATTTACCTCTTATACCTCCTTTGTCCCAGTAGTCAATTAACTCTACTATGTATGTGCATCCTGGAGCAATAGTCACATGCAGGGAAAATTGACTAGAATAGAATCATGGTACAGAACATTATAAGCTTACTCAAGCCATGAAATATGTGTGTGTGTGTTTGTGTGTGTGTGTGTGTGTGTGTGCGTTTCTGGAAACTTGTATGTTTGATTCTCTATCATGGCCTTTGTGGAAGACCATGTCATTTTATAATGTCAGTGTGGTTGGAGACTCCTGGGTTTTGAACTCAGGCCTTTGATCTACTTGATCCAAATTTGTTACCTCATTTCTTTGATTGTACTCACATATGTTCATGGGGTTCTTAGGGGTGCTCTCCATATTCCCTTCTGCATCAATGCGACTACATTTTACGTTTTCTGTCAATTTAGGTAAAATGCATGAATTAGAATAGTTGGATAAATTAAATATAGTAGATTGTAGCTGTTGCTGTAGTGTCTATGAGAATATTTAATTATAATGAGAATGTTACCCTTCATTTCAATTTAATTACTTTGGTGAAAGTATTCCAGATATACTAAAAAAAATTAATGAAATTAGTTGCTAATTAAGTGTCAGTTATCTTTTCTGACATGTAAGCAGAAATAAAGATTGTGAAATTGGACTTAAGAGACCGATTAGAATTTCGTGGTGATTCAATAATTTCTTACTTTTAGTTTTTGCAGGCCTGCATAATCGTCATTCCTCAGGACCATAAACCCATCTTATTAAGTTAGATAATAGACTTATTTAGATTGCTATGCTGATATCAACACTGTCCATAATATTGTGGTTGATAATAAGGCAGGTAAAAGA
Organism: Ellobius talpinus; assembly: GCA_001685095.1. Lineage (NCBI taxonomy): Eukaryota > Metazoa > Chordata > Mammalia > Rodentia > Cricetidae > Ellobius > Ellobius talpinus. The sequence continues at coordinate 18,352 of LOJH01007269.1, forward strand.
TAAAGACAAATATACTAATCCCATCATGTATTCCTGATAGCACCAGAGAATTCAATGTACTTACATAAAAATAAAATATAGACGTACTTGTCTCCCCTTTAACCACTTATTTAGCTGTAAGTATTTTCCAAACTCTATCATAATTTTTTGCCTGCCTGTTAGTCTTCCACTATTTCCCACTCTTTGATGGTTTTATCAATACATAGGAATAAAACCTCTATAATCTAACCTAAGTATTATATTAGAGCTCATCTTTATAGCCAACACTTAGTAAGGAAATTTAAATTCTGCCTGTCTTGTTGTCTCTGTCTTTGCCTGTCTGTCTCCTTCTGTCTGTCTGTGTCTCTTTGTCTCTCTCTTTCTGGGGGTGACAAATACATACAAGGTACAGTACATGTATCGGAGAACCTGCTGTTTGTCCTTACCTTCCACCTTGTTTAAGAATGTGTCTCAGATGTTTGTCACTGCAAACCAGACCAGCCGACTTCTCTGATTCTGTGACCTCCTCATTTTGTGCCACCATTTCACTGAAGGATCATTAGCATTACACATGCATACAACTGCATCCTCCTTTTAACTCTTCTCGGGATTTGAACTCAGGAACTCACCTTATGTGGCAAACTCTTTACTCACTAAGTCATCTTACTATTAGATCTCCAAATATAAGCTTCTCTACCAGAATTTGTAAGAGACATCTTAGCATGCTTGTTCCAATTTTCCACATCTATTGAAGGTCTTTATGTTGTTGTTGGTTCAGTTTGAATCTAGACTCTTATCAATACCCATTATTCAATAGGCACACTTTCTCCTTGACTTATTATACCTGATTTCCGTGCTTTCTTCCCTCTAGGCAATTTAAAATCTATAGAAATATGTTCATATGAAATTGTGTCATACATATTCTAGTTTATAGTTATCTAATTGTCCCACATTGAAGTATGGATTCATGACACATTCCAGGAACCCCTTAACAAGGTGCTTCTGACTCCCATCTTCACAACTTCCATATGCTACTTTGGTCCTTGTAGAGCCTGGAGAGCACTCAGAATCCTTTCTGCCTAGTAATTGGTGCATAACATCACGTAAATTTTCTCAAAATTCAGGGTTTTTACCCCTGTTTTCTCTGTAAAAGTTAGAAAATGTATTGCTAATTATAATGTGTGTACACAATATATTCTTTTGCTTAATCTATACCAAATGAATTATTGCCATGATTGTGTGTTAAGTAATTGGACATGTAATGTGCTGAATATGTATTATTCAAAACTAAGAAAAATATATTGTTTCTATTACTTTGAGAATAATATATAAAAGATTGCATTTTTTGTATCTGAAAATGCAAGACAGTCATCTTTGGAGTAGGGAAGAGAATGACTGCAAGCAAAAGCGACTACAAGAGTAACCAAAACCTACACTGGTTACTTTTTTGAGGAATGCATCAGCATACTTCATCAGAATCTTTGCTTTGAGAATATTACATGCTCCTATTTTGATTTAGCTTCTGCTTTTTTATTTTGTCAGTCAAGTGTTCCAGGTTACTTCACCTACTTGTGTCTTCACATATCAAAATATTTATGTTACTCAGTACCTTTCAAATTTCAAAACTTAGTGACCTTTTTGGGTCAAAAATACAAAGCTACAACCTTATTTACATGCTAATTTTATATGAAGAAGATAGAAAATGTTAAGTGGTTGTACAAAATCTAACATTCTTCTGATTTTTAAAAACAATCTTTTGAGTTTACATCTTGTCCTTGAAATATTATGCAAATATTTTTCAGAGAAGTTTCACAGTTTTAAACCCCTTTCCTTCTTCAATCACACCTCTCTTTAAAACCTATTATAAATTCAAGCAACACAATTTCCTGTGCGCTTATCACAGATTTTACATGCTAGATTTTGTCACCTCAAATAGATATTTAGAGCCTATCATTGTTTCCCTGAGCATATTTTTGTATCCCTTGGAGTTAGACATCAGCAAGTTGCTCACTTTGATCAATAGATTTAAAGGTTTCTGTTTTGTCTACATGTTGCTGTTGCCCATTTTCTTTGGATATTTCATACTGGCTAACAGCTGTGAATTTAGCTCTTCTGCCCTGTATGTCACCTGGGAAATATCAAGGACTTGCAATCCATGCTCTGATTGCTTAGGTATGCTCATCTTGTTTGATACAAAATAACTTTTCCAGACTGGTTATAGTAACTCCTTCTTAATCAGCAGTTCAAAAGAGCTTTTTGTTGCATCTTGTCATAAACACTTAATTGATTTAGTCAAGTAAGGAAATAATTAACCATTCTGGTGGTTTTTCAGTGACATGATTTCAGTTTAATTTGTATCTTGTAATCATCTCTTTCTCTCATGTACACATGATCATTTGAGAAAGTCTAAATCGTTTTTCATTTTGTTCTTTGATTGACTTGTCTGATATATTCTATTAGTTTTTAAACTAAACATATTCTTCAAGGTATACCTGTAGTGGGTTGCATGTATTGAAATATCTTCTTTCAAGTGATGCCATGCTCTCTTATGGAATTCATTACTAGAATCTTTTAGAGCTATCTTAAGAAATAGTTAAATACTCTCCTGATAAGTCTATTACACTTTCTTATTTAATAAATATCCCATTGCAAATATTTTAATTACAAAGATATTTAAGATTTATAATTTGTGTACCTGAATTCAATTTTACATTTATCCAAACTCTGATATATCATATAGCATAGTTCTAATATTTTTTATTTTGTAATCCATGAGTTCCTGAAACAGTCATTGTCTTTGCTCCAACTTTGGGTTAATTTTTCTGTGTTGAGAGTCTGTGCTGTATGTTTGGCATGGATATGGAGACTGTTGAAAGTGATATTTGTTTATTCCTTGGCTGCTTTATAGACTGTCTCTGCCTCAAACTTTTTGATACTATTATTGGTCACTACATCTTCAAATATTGCTTTTTCTTTTGTCTTTTTCCAGAACATCAATTGCTTGTGTATTAAGAGTTATTTTTTACTTAGTTTCTTCAATTTGTTTTCCCACAGTTTTCACACTGTGCTTTAATTTATGGATATTTGTACTTGCTTATTTTTTGTGAACCATTGTACATCTGCATTTAATCTTTATGAAAAACTCAATGAAGGACTTTGTATGATTTGTTACATTTTTTAGTAAGTTTATTTTCGTTTCACATAATTTTTTCTGGTTACATTTTCCGTTAAGTTACTTGGTTGGAAGAAATTTTAGTTGAATTTAAATCAGAAAGCTGAACCGTTTAAAGTATTACAATAATGAAAATTAAAGTAGGATTTAAATCCTACATTACTATGGGTTATGGGAACACAAAGATTAAATCCAGAGGCCTCTGCCTGGGGTACAGATGAATCCATCATTAACTGGATTCAGGTGGAACAGTTGGAGATACTGGAGAAATTTAAACTGGTAGGAAGTCCAAAGTGCCTCACATTGAGCTGTCAGCTGGTGGGGAGATATGTGAAGACTTTCACAGGCGTGATTCAAAGATAGCATGGGGCTCTGATAAAGCCCACTCGTGATAAAAGAATTTCAAATCACTCTTCGTCTTCCACAAATACAGTCTTTTGTTAGACTTGCTCTCTGGAAATGATATTCTCTACCAATAATGTTTAGGCCACTGTGGAGAAAATGTATTTTGGACACAGGACTGCAAAAGAAATGTAAATATAAGACAACCATTCAGTCATACTCGCCCTTCCACACATAAGAATGTGGGCCAGCATGTGCAGATCCCCAAATCCATTAAATACAAAATAAACAGGTCTTTAAAAAGCATGACATCAGCAACTTTTCCTTCTTCCTTTCTTTTTTCCTGTTGAATAAGCTATTAAAAGCACTATATCATGACTGCACATTGATTTACTGCTGCTTCAATTCAAGACTGCCTCATGATTAAACTTCCCCTGAAAAAAGTCTTTGGTCATTTAATCAAACTAGGAGTTGCCTTCCTCTACCAGCCTTGTTCTGACTTGACAGCAAACTTTAAAGTTTATTAGAATTTGTTCTTTCTCCTCAGGGAAACATGGGTAATGAGGAACTTGGAACTCTAATGCCAAGTAGCCCAAACCACAGGGACATAAAGTCCCTGACGTTACCATAGTTTGATCACTGTTACTGCTGTTCTTTTCTTATTGTATCAGTGAAAAACACAGAAACAAAGATTTTTGTTTTAGGTGAACAATGAGACTTGGTAATTATCTCTGTCTTTCAAACAGTGATATTCAAGCTTGCATAAATTACCTCTTTTTATTTTTTGCTTTTTCCTAGAAATGGTTTCTTTTTGTAACCCTGGCTGTCCTGGAACTCATTCTGTAGACCAGACTGACTTGGAATTCATAGAGATCCACTTATCTCTGCCTCCTGAGTGCTGGGATTTAAGGTGTATACCACTATTCCCTGTCAACTCCTTTTACCCCTCTTCTTTTTCCTTTCCTTGAAAATACGTTTTTATACTACAATGTAGTATCATTACAGTTTCACCCCAGATATTCTCCACCTTCGTTACCATTCAAATCTACACTCTTTCTGTCTCTCCTTAGAAAATAGGAATATAAAGAATTATAATAAAATAAATTAAACCAAACCAAACAAACTGAAATAGGAGGAAACTTCTCAATGATGGCTGAGTCAGACACTAATCTATTATCAGTGTCTAATATAGCAGAGTATTGTTAGGAGTCCATCTGGTCTCTACTTTCCTTTCTCAGGACACTAATATTTGGTTTTCTTCTAGGGCCCTGGCCTATCTGGTCTCTGATATTTGGCCACCATGTTAAGGACTGATTTTGTATCAGGAAACGGGCCTTAAATCAGATATAGTCTGGTTACTCCCACAAGCTTGGTACCCCTATTGTACTAGTTCATCGTACAGGCAGATATCATTGTGGAGCTAAGAGTTTGTAGTTGGGTTGGTGTTTACCTTTCTCTTTTAGTAGTATGGACCACTCTCAGGACAACACACCTAGATGTGACCTAAACTAGACAACAGAATCAAAAAAAAAAATCACAAGGTTCTGTTTCAAACTTCATGTCTTTTTTATGAAAAAGTGGGTCTGCATCATATGGGATTTTTGGTGACCCGCTTGAAAAGACTCTACCTGAGATCTTTAAAATTCTATACATTGTGTTCTTTATGCATGGANTATACTTACGATGAGTCTGTTAATTGATTTCATCATACATTTTATTCATCATCATGTACTCAGTGTAAAATGATGACTAATTATATTCTCAAGGACTAATGAAATCAAGGCTTAGAGTTAGTCTCAGTTACTGCCTATATTAGCTACAATAGGCATTCTGTCAATTTGGGAATTCCTTCATTTGGTTTCACATATAATCTGTTTTCCTATTTCCATGACTCTAGTGCTTATGGACTCATTTTACTAGTCCTGGTTAGGCAGTGGCATAGTATGGTTCCCACTGACAGTTAATATAGTAGATGGTTGCATTAGTCGCTTCCTTCATTATTGTCACAAAATATCTATCTACCCAAGCAATTTAAATAATTGGTTTATTTTGGTTTACATTGTGCAGGGAAATCCATAATGGCAATGAAGAAATGGGAGCTATAGTAGAGGGAAGTTGGTCACATTATGCTTCTGGACATGAAGAAAAGAATGAGGTATACTGGTACTTAGCTGGCATTTTTCTATTCATCTAGTCATGGACTCCAGTTCATGAAATGAAACTACTCACAATTAGGATTTAGCCACCTCATTAATCTAACATATATAATCCTACACAGAAATTTTGTTACCAGATTACTTATTGGTAAAATACCATAACAGAGAGAGGTTTGAGATGATCTGAAATTTTATTGAACTGCATACACTTCAGTTTTCCTTGGAAAGAGTAAATAAATACATTACCAGCATTGGTTATGATAATGTAGTCGAATCCACTCATATTGGGGATTTGAGGAGGTACAAAAATAAGCAAGTGGAAAACTCTTCATTTGTAGTGATAGTGGTTCTATGTGGTCACAGAAGGCATAGTGAGATTACAGTCAGTAGGTTTGTGCACTAAGGCTACACAAGCAAATCATAACATGGACCCTTTATGCAGAACGTGAGTATAAATTAGCTAGCATTATGCCTGACACCTGAATTTCCTGTTTCTTGTGATAATTTATACTGTTTGAATTAAATTTTCTTTCTTGATAGTTTACTTTAATTATTACTCTGATGTCGATAGAATTGTAGCCTTCCATTTATTTCTGGTGTCTAGACTAGAATTTCACACCAAAAAAGTGCTCTTTAGATGTATTCAGAATCTAAAATGAAAGAGTTCACCAGTGAATTCAAGTTACCATTCAACTTAATAAAAGATATATGAAAAAAGTAACTTTTATTTCCTTTTTCTCAATCCATGCAAAAGAAGTGGGTCTCTGCTTCTGTTTATTGTTTCTTAAATCCAACATCTTCAAGCACAGGCATGTTCTTTACTTCATCCATAATATATATGTAAAGCTCTCCAGAGATAATTAGTTCACATGAAATATTGGGAGATTATCAATGGATCTACATAGAGTTGCTCTTTTTTTAATATTTATTTATTTATTTATTTATTTTATTATGTATACAATATTTTGTCTGTGTATGCCTCATAGAGTTGATCTTAATTTATATTGAGAGCAAAGATTGGTTTTCAGCTTTTCCGAGTATTTCATTCAAAAAATACATTAAAACATCAAATTTCTAGGTAATTTTTTGTAGTTCAAAAACAGAATGCATGTAATTTTTAGGTCTCTTTCCTTTGATTACCAGTTTAGAGAAAATTTTAAGAAAACATGATTGCAAATGACAAAGGGACAATTCCTACCTTTAAATGTTATTCTTGAAAGATTGGTTAGTTTGCCTAATGCAGTTCAATAAATCATGTCTCCACATCATAGTAATGATATAAATGTTTGTTTTAAACATCAAAACAACCACTGAGTCCATGGTTTATATGAGGTACTCGGGAAAGCAAAAAGCAATCTCAAAAAATTTAAGAAAATAACCCAGTTCAGTTTTCTCACCAAATATTAAAAAAGGCTATGTCTATTTAAAGAGTAAAAGAATGCTCAAAACATAAAAAAATAATTCTGCTTGGTGTCTTGTGGATCATATTTATTCCTTATTCAAAAGTTTTAAAGCTGTGGAGACAAAAACATTTTCATAGCAGAAATACTAAGGATATTTATTATGTGCTTTTCTTCTCTGGACCCTGGTGCTGATTTGTGCTGGACACTCTTGTTTGCTTTTTGGACAATTGTCATGTGCTCTCTGTTGGACATTGTATTAATTTTTCCCAAAGGCCCTGGAAAAGGTCCTATGTGTGATGATCATCAGATAACCTCAGCATTGCAAGGTCAGTTCCCCAAACAATTCATTTCGTACTGTGTGTGATAAGCAATGATTTGTATTACATATTTGCTTAATAGTTGGAAGTAATCTTGAGAGAAACACCAGTGAAACAGGCCACTTCTTTCAGGACAGACTGAATTTTAAACTTTAACACTACAAAATTTTAGTAGATGCTAAAATTGTTAATTATGTTTCATAGTTAACTGGTCATCTTGTGTTGAAAATGGGGGAAACATAGACAGATCATTCTATTTTCTTTGCTTTAAAAATGATTTAATAATATTTCTTCATATTTGCTTAATTGTTCTATGGCTATTTTTCAGTTAAAATATGTAAAAACTAGTGAACACAAGTGAAATATTAAGTGTATTACATAAAGATTTTACTTGTTGTGTTGTCCTAAGAATGAAATGATTATTTTTACCATGTGCAATTAAGATACTCAATCGTTTAACATTTTATAATAAATAGAAAATAGGTATATTATTCTTTCTCTAACAAAACTATGTATTAATTTTGTCAGATCTCAGTTTTGAAAGTAGGATGACAACTTTTATTTTCATAAATTTAAGTGATTATATTTTATATAATTTAGAAGTCCCATAGGATACTAGAAAACAAAGTCAGAAATGTTGTAATAAAAGTGTATAATTTACCTATGAATTAAAAACACTACTAACATAATATTTTTAATATTTGAAAAAATAATTTATATCAAACATTTTCTTACCCATAAAAGAAAGATAATGACTGTTATGTGCATAAATTTGTATACCAGTGATTCATTGCCTTTTGCATCATAACTATTAGAATCTGAAAGTATTAAATTAAGGAAAGTCATTCCTGTTTGATCCTGTAATGATCTAAAATACAGTTTTCAGTTTTTAAATTGCACTATATATAGTGGTTTGAAAGAAAATGGCCCCCAAAGAAGAGGTAGGGTCATGTTGGAGGAAGTGTGTTACTGTGGAGGCAGGCATTGAGGTCTCATAAATGCTCAAGATACCACCAAGTATCTCAGACTACTTCCTGTTGCCTACAAGATGTGGGACTCTCAGCTCCATCTTCAGCACCATAACTGTCTGCATACTGCCATGTGCCACCATTATGATAATATGATAATAGACTAAAATCTCTGAACTGTAAACTACCTCAACTAAATTTTTTCCTTTATAAAAGTTGCCATAGTTATGGTCATGGTGTCTCTTCACAGCAATAGAAACCCTAAGACATAACTGAACTACAATAGTAAGTAATAATGTGAGAAACAATAATACAAATAAAATGAAATTCACATATGCAAATTTCAACTGAAAAAACAGACAGAAAGTGAAATGAAACATAAAAATCAGATTAGTTTCATCTATCTATGTGCAAAAATTGAAATATCAAAGCTTTCAGGAAGAAGACTTCTAGATTAGGTCTTTTCATTGATGTATTTTAGTGAACAATTGGGAAGGATTAATATCTTTAGTATACACATGCTTCTTCGGAAAATAGACCCATTTGAGTCAGTATCACAGCTTTCCAAAGACTGTACAAGTCTAAAATTAAACAAATAAAGAGGGACGCAAACACACATTTGTTCGTTATTAAGACATTAAAGCATTTTTCTTAGTATATTTTCTCTTTGTTTCTATAGAATAAAATTAGGTTTACAATCTTTTGGCATTCTTTATTAGATAGACACAAAACTAATAGAGAAGAAATTAAAAATTGAATGTGTTGTATAAAATATTTCTGTGTATACTTATCCTTTTCTGCTGTATTAAGCATTGTGTATATGTAACTGTAAGCACACATTAAATTATTAACACACAGAAACATTAAGTTTTGTGTTGTAAGTTGAAGAAGAAAAGTGTGTGAAGAATAAACATGGTGAACTGAATTGGATCCATGGGTCCATTTTAAAGGTATATGGAGAAAATGGCCATATAAAATTACCCTGTGACCTCTAGGTGGGGCTATGGCACCCCAACATATATAACATGTAATAATAATAATATAAAATAAAATAATAATAAAAATAATTATGTTCATACTTTATACTGTTTTGTTCTTTGAAATTAGCTAAAGAAATGGCAATCAAGTTTTATTTGAATATTTATCCATTTTAAACAAGAAGCCATTATAAATTCTGTTCTTAGTTCTAAAAATATGTTGATAAATGGTAAGAGTTTTATTAGAAAAATCATTTGCTTTGTAGTAAAATGAGTTAAATTTCTTCACACCACAATTTCTTTATGATTTAATCTTTAAAACACATTTTTGTGAATAATTAATTTATCATATTATTTTTATGTAAAAATTTTCTGTTCTTGTCTTGTGTTCTTGTTTTGTGTTGTGTCTAGTCAACACAAAAATATACACCTTCATATACTATATATTTTTTGCATGTATTTGAGACAGCCTCCTGAGCAATGGCTCTACAGATACACACCATTCCCTACTACATTTTTAAGCTATGTTTTATAAAATTAATGAAGGTCCAGCAATTCTGAGGGAATGATGTGCTTTCAAAGTTCAGGTGATACTGTGGAACAGATCCAGGTTTGCTGTGTTTTATAAATACCAAGCATATATTGAATTTATAAGAACATTAATTACTGATGCTTTGATATTATTTTCTACTCATATTTAAATTGTACTAATTGAATGTCTAATTATATCATGAATTAATTATGTATAGTCAATATTAACTTGTATATAACTAATTTAATTTGTTATTAGTTTAGATGTGCCTTCTGCATCTAAATGTGTATCTGAGATTTGATTGTCAGATATTTTTCCTTGCCAAGCTTTGAAAATCAAGAATTTAAGTAGCTTACCAAATGAATTGAGGAGTTTCCCTCTTAAATATACTATATACAATGCTGTTTTGTAACTGAACTTATTTATTCTTTAACTATTTTGTTATTTCAGGTCATTTTATATTGAGTTTTTAAATTTTTCACTTAAATAATGTACATTACCATTCAATTTTTATATGCATTAGATGGGAAATTTTAAACAAAACATCAATATTTCTGCACTTAGAGTTTACAGTGTGTGTTTCAATTTTTATAGAATTTTTAATTAATTCAATACCATAAGAGACAACTATATATTTGTGGACGGAGGCTGCTCATTTGTTTCCCGAATACTAAGACCTGAATAATCCCACAGAAACTATATTAATTACAACACTGTTCAGTCAATGAGTCAGGTATATTTCTAGCTAGCTCCACATCTTGAATTAACATATTTCTATAATTTGTGTTTCACGACAAGGTTTTGGCCTACTGGTAAGATAATATTTCTGAGTCTTTCTCCTTTAGCAGCTACATGGTGTCTTCTTGACTCAACCTTCTCTCTCTCTCTCTATAGATAGATAGATAGATAGATAGATAGATAGATAGATAGAT
>LOJH01007270.1:7232-37636 GCA_001685095.1 Ellobius talpinus
TGTGTGTGTGTGTGTGTGTGTGTGTGTGTGTGTGTGTGTGTGGTGTGTATGCTGATGATTAAATTCAGGACTTCATACCTGGTAGGCAAGTCCTATACCATCAAGCTACTTTCTCAGTCTAAGAATCTATGGTTTTAAAGGTCCTGTGACCATTGCAAAATGCCCCTTTATTTATGCCAAAGTATGTTTTTGTTCTTTTGATTTTATGAAAATACATTAAATTCTCTTTAGAAACATTTTCTAGGCTTAAGTGGAATTCCATAATTAATATAAATAATAAAAGTTTCCTTAGACATTTTCATAGTTCTTAAAATTTCACCTAATTAATTTAAGATAAATGACTTTTTCTTACATATATGGTTTATGGAGATGATCTAACGAAGATTAACTGAGAATTGGATTTTATATATTGAATTAAATAATGTGGGCAAAAGAGAAGGAGCAATTTATTTGAACTTACATAATTTAGTAAAAACAATTTTCATAAACATTTTGTAACTTTTCTAGTAAAACTTGTATTGTATTTGATTTTCCTAGTGGGATTTGTGGACACTGTTTTTCTCAGATACTTAGATGAGAGTTGAGTACACACTAAAGTATATGGGAGAAATGAGTCTAGCCTGAAGAATCATAGGGTATATAATCCATTATACCCATTCCTTTGCCTTATTTTGTTTGCATTACTCCTTGCAAAATCATTCTGTACTTGTGTGATTTTATTTGGATGCATATATATTATTATCTGTTCCTTTGAAACACCACTAATTTGATTAAGTGACCTTATTGAAGACATTTCTGTTGTGGGAAGACAGCGTGCTCATCCTGGCTGCCCAGAACAGAAATAACCACACAGAAACTGTATTAATTAAATCACTGCTTGGCCCATTAGCTCTAAATTCTTATTGGCTAACTTCTACATCTTAATTTAACCCATTTCTTTTTCTTTTTTTTCCTCAAGTCAACTTTTAGGAAAAATTCAACCCATATATTAATCTGTGTATTACCACATGGCAGTGGCTTACCAGCCAAGTTTCAGCATGTCTGACTCTGGCTATGGATCCATGGTGTCTCCCTGACTCTGCCTTCTTCCTCCCAGCATTCTATTCAGTTTTCCCCACCTACCTAAGTTCTGCCCTATCAACAGGCCAAGGCAGTTTCTTTATTCATTAACCAGTAAGACCAACACATAAACAGAAGGACCTCCCACACCACATTTTTATTTTTAATAGCTAGAACATGTATGTATCTTCTAAATGTTGTGGCCACAGCTTTGGCTTATTCAGGAAGTCTGAGACTGTTATTATAGTATGTATGAGATCAGATGATGTTATTATAGTATGTATGAGATCCCAGAATAGCCAAGCATCTCTGTATTCAGTCCCATTTGAACTAATGCTACAGCATCAGCTATAAGTAGTGAACTGATTTTACCTTTTCTTTATGTATTTGTCTTCAGATTTGTAAGTTGAATATAAAACAGAGATTGGAAAGAATTAACACTTGACAAAAACTACTTGAAGCTACCCGAGGTTTCATGTACATGAAATATTACCAGGCATAATAACTTATAACCATGTACATTAATGCTAAAGTTTCATTTCAATGGATTTTTTTCCTGAATGCTTACATTATTTAAGATTATGTTGTTGTGTGGATGTTCCAAAGGAAGTTCAAGAAAGTTGGAATGAGGATAAGGCCAGGAGAAAGGCAACTATGACAGCATTGGTAAGAAGCTGTGAGGCTCAGTGATGGAAGAACCACATTTGTTTCAAAGGCATCCAAAAAATTCTGAGTGGGCTGACACTGGGTGGGTGGGACCTCAATGGATAACTCTCTGGGGTGACAATACTGAAGACATGCAGAGTCTCTTTTGGAAAATAGCTTGTGGTAGAGGTTAATTGGAGGATAGCAAATTTGTCTTGAGTAGATGTGATCAAGGCCTTCAGTATCATTGTAAGGGTTGTGAATTCAAATGGGAGAAGCAGAGAAAATAATACAGTTTATATTTAATTCATGCCAGTTGTATTTTAGGCTGTGTTTTAATTCCTTTCTTTACAAAAGCACTTAAGTTATTATCATTTTATTAATGAATAATGAGACAGGAATGAAATTACTTACTCAAGGTGTCCTGGGTAGTGTTTTGTCAATGTCATACATGCTTGAGTCATTTGGAAGCAGGGACCTTCAGTTGAGAAAATGTTTCCATCATATTGGCCTCTGGGGGACTTTCTTTATTTATGACTGATGTGCAAGGGCTCAGCACATTGTGGGTGGTGCCATCAATGGGTTAGTGGTCCTGCGTTGTATAAGAAAGCAGGCTGAATTAGCCGTGGCTATCTGATATCCAATATGTTGTGCCATGATGGGTGGAATCCAATTAGTCTTTATCAATGCCTGCAGCTGATATTTATGAAGAGCTTACTATATCAGAGAGAGCATTAAACAGTTTATGCATAGCTAATTTTTTTGTTCTCATCAAAAACCTACAAATTAGGCATAGTTATTACTTCTGTTTAAGAGAGGATACTACTTAGGTGTCACATTCTGGTAAATCCAAGTACCAGGTTTTGAGCTTAGTTATTTCCTTTAAGTTTGAAGGGAAATGTTTTCTGTGACCTGTCTGGTCTCTCGGGTAAGACAATACAAAAGATCAGAGCTTTTCTTTAAACATGTGGTTTAGTCATGTATGGGGCTTTTCATGTAGGGAACCACTTATTTAGCTCATAGTTCTAAAGGACAGAAAATCACTATTGAGGAGCCAGCACATGGTGAGGGTCTGCCTTCCTGCTGTGCCACACACTGTGGGGCATTCGTGAGGTGAGACAGCAAGCATGCAGCATATGCTGCTTTCTGACTCTACTGCAGCTCTGTATGGAAGAACAGATCTCCTTCCCCTGTATGAATCAAGGGCCTGGAGGGCCTGCACTCTTTGTGTAACCTGAGAAATGCTGTCTTAAGTGGAGCGAGTAAGTTGAGGGCCTCTACTGTTGACAGGAACGGATATGGGCTGTGGTTTAGGCTGTGAAAGAGCTGAGGTATTAAGCAAGGATAAATGTCAGGGGAGTGGTAGGGCTGGGGCAACTCAAAGCTTTCTGTGTAGGGAGAACATCCAACCACTCAGGCTCAATTTCTTCCTGGAAGGTTTTTGTTCTTCTCTCTTTGGGATATTCTATATGACTGGAATTATCACGTTCTGATTTTCTTGGAATGGCTCAGAGCTCAGAACTGTGGAAAATGGAAAGCTACTGTAGATATTATTCTCCTCTAAGTGATGTGGAGTCTTATTACTGAATGCTTGCAACTTTCCATGATTTGATTTTTAATGTTGTGGCCCACCTGGAAATGAAGAACATGTAATTATCATTTTGCCTTTCTGAAATTTCCTTCAGATTCTTATTTAAAATGTGTAATTGACCTACTATTTCCAAAAAAGCATTTAGACTCTTGTTTGATAAAAAATAAATGTAATATAACACAATTATGGACAGCTATTTGAATTCAGTTCTATTTAACTAAAAGGTGATGCATAGATAAACTAATTATCTGGGATTTGTAATAGGAAATTTGGCTCAAAACTTCTTAAAGACTAAAGGAAGAATAATATGACTTTGTAGTCTTTTGAATAAAGAGAACAGGTGACAAGTTGTTCTTGTAGACACTGTTCTCTCCTTCAGACAAAATTCTAGTGAAAAAAGTCTTAACTTTTTGTGTTATAGAAATTGATGAGAGTCTAGCTATACACTTCCCTTAATGAAGATGTAGATATATGTTCACAACCATTACTTTTGGTATATGTGTAATACATGAAAACACAAAAATGTGTTAAGCAGACCAATGTCCACCCCATGGTTTCGACAACTTATTTCCTGGAGTTTGTTTATATGTTAAGGAATTTGTTTGCTAATGAGGGTTGCTAATCATCTGGTATGATCCTATCCTGAATTGTCTGGGCTTGTATCCTGGAAAATAGAATAAGGAACCAGGTTGGAGAAATCAGTGGATAATGCCAGCTTTGAAGATGGAGGCAAAAGGACACGTCAAGCAAGGAATGAGTGAAATTTCTAGAAATTAGGATGAAGCAAAGAAATAGATTATCTTTGGAAGTCTTCAGAAATAAGTGTCCCTGATGACATATTGAACTTAGCCCCAAGAAACTCATGTGGTATTTTAGCAACAGTACTGTAATAAGCTGTGTTGGACCATTATGTTTGTGGTAATTTGTTTTAGTAGTACAGAAAACTACTCTACTATGGAAATTCACATATATTTGTAAATATGCACACACATGGCCAGCAAAATGCCTCAGTGGGCAATAGCACTTGCCACTAAACTAGATGACCTAAGTTTGATACCTGGTGCTTTGAAATGACTCCTTCATATGGTCCTCTGACCTCAACATGAGGGCCTCTGACTCTTTTGCCTGCTCTTGGGACTCTTTTCCTCCTACTGGGATGCCTTGTCCAACTTTGATTTGAGGGATTGTGCTTAGTCTCATTGCATCTTGTTATGACATGTTCAGTTGATATCATCCGGAGGCCTGCTCTTTTGTAAAGGGAAATAGAGGAAGTGTGGCTCTAGGGGAAATGGGAGGTGGGGGAGGCTGGGGGGAGTGGAAATAAGGGAATCTGAAGTCAGGATGCATTATATGAGAGAAGAATAAGAAAAGATACATCTTAGTAATGAGAACCTTTGTGGTACAGCTCTGAGACTCTCATCAGGGTTCAGATTAGACACATCAGCAAGTGAAAAGAACTTTTTTCTTAGGTTATCTGAGGGTAAAAGAACAAACCCTCTCATTATGTGCTTTTCCAAATCTATCTCTTTATTGTTCTGCTTTTATTCTAATTCTCCGGTCCTACTTCCAATTTCTCCTAGCCTCTTCTCTTCTTTTTCTCCTCTTGCCTAAAATCTCTTCTTCTTACAGGAGCCTTGAAGCAATAAAAAATTGCGAGAGTTACCTCATTGGTCAAAAGCACATTCCCAGGGTAAGCAATAGAGACCTGAGCCATTGCCATGGCAACACATGGTTCCAAGGTTACAGGAGTAAGTCTGTGCCTTTTTTGCGGGGGGTGCCCAGTAACAAACTCTGAGACATAGGTCTATTGTCAGCAGATTGACAAGTGAAGAATTGGTATACTTTTCTTAGGGTTGCTTTGTATAGCAACATCTGTGACTCTGACCTTGTGCATAGCTGTAAAGTTTTAAACTTATGATCTATTTATGAAAAGTCTGTAGTCTAATTTGGACTTGCTCTGAGGTGAAAATGAGCTAATTGTAGTCTTACAACTAAGCAGTAATCTTGCAGCTAAGAAGTGGTCTTAGTAAAAGGAACAATGCATACTTTTAAGTGTCTGCAGTCCTTGTGATAAGCAGATCTAGTTGTGAAGCATGCCCTAATATATATGTTTTATATATAAAAATGATACAGCAAATGGAAAGTCATCTTCCTGACCACCCACAGATATATGTGCCCATAAGACTGAAATGCAATCATGGGGTTATATATACATATCACATGAGATTGCACACTACAATGCAGGTATTAGAGAGACACCAGACTGCTTTAGCAAATGTGAGCAATAATTTCCAGAGTCCTTGGTCCTGAAGGCCTTGCCTGGACAGGATTCTCCTCCATCAGATAATCACTTTTCTGGTGGGTTGACATCTGAGCACTAGTTGTCACCTGCTGTAACTCTTGTGGCCTATGAAATCTTAGCTCCCACCCCCCACACATATAAAATAGTATATAATTGCAAGACAAAACACAACTTGTTGACTCTTGAATACCTGCCCGACAGGATTTTAAATTTTAGAGCACACCAAGATAAAAGTTCTAGACTTTCCTCCCTTTGCAAATCTTATTATTGTTGAAACCAGTTTCTTTCAGGTCCTGAAAACTAACTGGTGACCATCTCTCATGCAAAAATGTTGTTTGTAATCTGACTTAGCAGTGGTGGGAGGATACACCCCTGATACTCAAATACTATGAACCAAGGACTTTCCTTCAGAGTTGGTTGTTCAGCATTTCTCAGAAGACTGTTGCATTCAAAGATGCTTAATAAGTAGTGGGGATGGGGAGGGTCAGTTAGCAAAAATGTCATCCCCTAGAGCACGAGGGCCTCAGTTTGGAACCCCCTGAACTAATGTAAGACCAGGCATGGCTGTGCACTTCTGTAACTCTTCATTGAGGGGGATGGAGGGCAGGGACAAGTAAATCCTCAGAACTTGCTGGCTAGCAAGTATAGCTAGTTGGTGAGCTCTGGGCTCAGTGATAGAATCATCTGAAAAGATAATGTGGAGAGCAGTAGTGGAAGATACTCATTGTCATACACTAGCCTGCACACAGTATCTCTTTCTCTTGCTCTCTCTCTCACACACATGCATACACATGAAACACACTCTCACACTCACTTGCTTGCATGTGCGCACACACATCTACACTTCACACACATATGCACATGCGCACAAAGAATAAGAAAACAAATTTTTAATAAAAAAGATATTTTCAAGTTGGTTGCTGGTAATACTGATTGTACTTATTGTCATTAGAAGTTTCAGCAGCCACAGTGATCCTAATTGCCACAAGGTGAAGAATTCCACATCTAGAGTCACTGTAGTTGGTCAAAGAATGATCTGGTCTAATTCATATGTAGAGATGGAGTTACTGAGACCTTCCAAATTTCCTTCAAAGGCTTAATGCTTATTTTGAGAGGCAATATCTGCCATTTTTTCTTAATGTTGATGTAGACTTAAGCGTTGACTTTTCAGTATATATTTGAAGGGACTGTCCATATGCAACACCATCCAGTAGAGCCCAAAGCACTTAAAGATGCTGTTCCTTTGTAGACAAATACAAGACATGGCAGGAGTCAGAGGAGCTTTGCCATTTGCCATTGCTACTCTCTGGGGGTCATTTCTTACCTCTCCCACTGTGGCAGGCATAACACATAGTAGACCTGTTCCCTATAGTCTTTTCCCTCTACCTCCTGTCTCACAGACCACTGACCCTGGTTGAAAAGTGAGAGACTTAAGACTCTGGGATAGTTTTGTCATCTTCCCTCTCTCTTGTCACTGAAACCTACCTTTATGATTGTGAAGAGCTTCTCAAGAGAGCTGTGTGGGGTTATATTTTCTGAAGGCAAAATAATGATCAGGACAACATGTAGGATGCGTTGTAAAGGTTTCTTGGGAATTCATCAGGTCCTCAGAACATTTTCCTTGCTATATATTTTATTCAAATTGAGATAGAACCTCACATAGGTTAGGCTGGTGTTGAGCAAACTTGATGTTTGTCTTAAGATAATCTTAAGCTTTTGATTCTCTGCCTCATGAGTGTTGGAGTTATAGGGGTGGATCATCATGCTTGGTTTATGCAATTCTGGAGATGCCTAGGTAAGCACTCTACCATTTCAGCTACCTCCCCAGAGTGGCTAGTGTTTTTTAAAAAAAGTATGGAGAACTATGTGTGTGCTTTTGTCCTGCTTGCGAGGTGGTAAATCTGTTGCAATTTCATGCATGATGGCAAGAGAGGAAAGAGACCTAGGTCAGAGTCAAAGGTCTTTACTTCTATGGCACAATAAGCAGCCAGGGCATGGGTTTATTTGCATCTGTTCCTTGTTTCCTAAAGGCAGTGAACACAGCCAGATGCCACCTGTAATGCAATGAATTGTTTTACAGAGAAGATGGAGGTTAGGGAACTCAGATATTTTGTGATGGACTGGAAACATGGTACCTCTTGTCTGGAGATAGATGTCATCTCTATTCTGTTGCAAGGAGAGGGCTGCTTGTTTGACCTGTCCGCCCGGCTAACTTAGTCCCAAAATAACCACACAGAAACTGTATTAATTAAATCACTGCTTGGCTCATTAGCTCTAGTTTCTTATTGGCTAACTCTTACATTAATTTAACCCATTTCTATTAATCTGTGTATTGCCATGTGGCAGTGGCTTAGCGGGTAAAATTCTCAGTGTCTGTTTCCAGTGGATCTATGGCATCTGTCTCACTCTTGCCTCTCCCAGCATTCAGTTCTCTCTTCCCCACCTACGTAAGTTCTGCCCTATCAACAGGCCAAGGCAGTTTCTTTANTTATTGGCTAACTCTTACATTAATTTAACCCATTTCTATTAATCTGTGTATTGCCATGTGGCAGTGGCTTAGCGGGTAAAATTCTCAGTGTCTGTTTCCAGTGGATCTATGGCATCTGTCTCACTCTTGCCTCTCCCAGCATTCAGTTCTCTCTTCCCCACCTACGTAAGTTCTGCCCTATCAACAGGCCAAGGCAGTTTCTTTATCCATTAACCATGAAAAGCGACACACAGAGGGGACTCCCACATCACTATTCCACAGGGTTGTCTGCCCACTGTGCATTTTTAGAACTGTCTAGAATAGAAGGAAGCTAATGCTCTATATGAAAGAATACTAAAATTTTCTTTTCAATAAACAATATGTTGTCTTTGCCACCTGTCTAAAAGCACAGAATCATATGGAATTACAGTGATAAGGATAAAGGAAGGGAAGACCATGAAGTTCACTCTCATGCTTATGGGAGCTATAGATCAAAGTTCTAGGATGAGATTTTTGTACCCAGAGTGTTTGGCTGCTCACAATCAGCTTTTTGTCACAATTGTTCTGAAGTGCAGCATGTCACACTGTAAACATTTTTGGTTTTGTTACATGTGTTGTCTGTGGGTTTCTGAGACTAAATGTTGAACTCGAATGAATGACACGAGTATTAACATTTTCTGATGGAAAAGGCAGGGTAGAACTTTGTAATCTTGTGACGTGCTCGTGGCTGTTTACAATACAATTTTAATAAAAGAAGAAAGTGGTTTTTTGAGGAAAAATGTTAAAAAGCTACAACAAGCATCTCATATGAGTTCTTCATCTATGTTTCTACTCTTATAGTTTCACATAGAGAATTAAATCCTGTTAGGACTGAATCCAGTCTGAAATATGGGTAGGTTCCCAAAGGCAGAGGAATACAGGCAGAGGAGGGTTATTTTTACAGAGTGCATGTCAGATCTATTTGCTTGAAGGTGGGAAGATTCCAGTAAAGTCTCGGACAAAAACACTTCAGACTTTTGTAAAGTTCTTCATAGACCACGGATTTCTAGGAAACTTTTTAAATAGGAAATAATAGGATATATATTCTGAATATTTTCATGAGGTTTGAATATTTGATTAGCCTAGTTAAGATTTTGTAATGTCTAAATTGATAGTTTTCAAAGGTCATCATGGCTGAGCATCCACAAAGTTGTTGGATGTGAAGAACTATGCAGTGAATACTGATGGGACCATTTTCTTTGAGAGCAATTGCTATGAGCTTCAAGGCAGTCAATCACCTGCATGTTTTGTGCCTTTTGCTCCAAATATACATACAAAGCATTGGAAAGAGCAAGAGCAAGAAGGATGACCAAAAGCAAAAACCAGTGCTGCTGAAAATCAAATCACACAGTTCACTCTGTCTCTTCACACATGGCCATTCACTGTTAGCCATAGACCATTTTTTATGTAGAACTGGAGGGAGTGTTGAGTAGAAGACATTGACAACACAGATAGTATTATGGCTACTGAGTAAAAGGTAGGGGGAAAAGGCAAAACACATGTAAGAAACAGGTGAAGATTTTGTCTTTCCTACAGCAAGGTATGATCACTGGCTCACTTATAAATATAAGAATAAATTGTCTATGTAGATAGAAACCATCTTCTGAATGTAACCATAGTCACAGAGGTAAGTTATGGTAGCAGTGGATGTGCAATGAAATTCATAGGAAAAGTACAGGTAGGGAAAGACACAGCACACTCATGTATGTTCTCTTGTCAACATGGCCCAACTTCAGCCAACTTGGGTCATCTCCATGCCTGGCCTGGTGGGAAGAAAACTCTCTGGTGTCAATAGCATGTGAGTATTAGAGGCAATAACCACAAAGCCTTCTCTCTTTCTCTGTTCAAGTGCCACAAAAGGAATTAGAATGAAGGCCTTCATGACATAATATGAGGAATTTTGTGGTAAGAGTAAGATACTTTTCAGCAAATTTTCCCCCCAAAGCTTTCTGGTGAGGCATATGCTTTTTATTTGCCCTGTGCCATCATTCTGGAGGGTAAGCATCAGGCTTTATTTCTTTTGGGGAATGGGGGGTGTTCTTAGTTCTTAGCTTCATAGGGGATAGCCTAGCCTGCTATTGGCTACTTACACTAACTCAGTTGGTCTAGAGGCAGTCTCTTGCCTGGGTCCCATTTAGGCTCCTGCTCTAGCAGAGGAGAAGAGTTAGAATAGCTGCACGACCACTTCCTTTGGCATCCTATGGTATGAGGTCCAACAGGCCACTTTTAAAAATACAAGGCAAATTTCTTGTGGAATTTACTGAGTGCTGAGGACAGTATCTAATATTTACTGTAGGAATCAGTTGATTTTCTAGAACATGCTAAATACTCAATAAGTTTCTGGTTTCAAGACAGATGAATGATATTCCCTGTACTATGATTAGCAGAGAATTTGAGGATTTGAACGATTTGGACTTCTTATTAAGTTTCTATCCAATTGACAACTATCTAGTTATAGAAAATCTACAACATATGTATTGGCACATATCTACAAACCTAGTTGAATAGATATTCTGGGGAGTCTGATATAGTGTGAGATTCTAGGCTAAATCAAGTTGTAACTCCACAGAACATTTAAATTTATTTTAAAATGACCTTGATGAATCACAGTTAAATCTAGAATTCTTTGGTAACAGCTAGGTGTCACTAGGGGAACTATAGTTGGTTTCAGCTTTTTGAATTTATCTGCTATATTCTTTTCTTTGTGGGAATAACCTGGAATATGTGCTACTGGTAGAAAAGCTCTAAATGCAAATTCTCACACATGGGCATACTGTGTAATCTGGGTAGAGCTGGGAGGCTACTAAAGAAGCAGAATAAGTAAACAGAGTGTCAGTGGAAAATGGTGTGGATGACATTGGACCTTGTAGGTCATGCCCAATGCCATGAATGCTGGAGGTAATGAATTTATAATTATGGGAAGACACTGAGAGGTTCTGAGAAGCATGATGGAATTTGCATTTCAGTAGAATCTCTTGCTGGCCTGTAGAAAATGAAGTTTAGAAGGTGCCCTAGTTTGCTCTCTGGTGCTGTGATTAAACACCACAGCCAAAGGCAGCTTGGGGAGAAAAGGGTTTATTTTGCTTACAGGTTATAGTCCATGAAGGGAAGTCAAAACAGGAATTCAAGGCAAGAACTTGGAGGCAGGAACTGGGTCTGATACATTCTGGAGGCATTTAGAATTGATGCCATCTGTGGTCTCTACTTAGTACTTACTCTGTGCCTGACAGTGTGATTGAAAAATGGGGAAGCAGCACAACTACTGTATGATTTACAGTCTCAGGAACTGCCAGTCTGGTGGGGGAAACAAGCAGGTCAATAAAGTATGTGTGTTTCATTGAAATATTCCCCAAAGATGCTTGTTGAGGAATGTTATTTTAGCTGGGCAAAAATGTGTTACATTTGTTTATGCTGCAGAATATTACTCTAACTGTGTAAAGGTGTGTTACTTTTGTTTATGATGAATTTATTGAATGATGTAAGGATGTGTGTTTAATTATTTTAAGAGATATTGCATCTGTTTCACCTTGTCTACCTAAGGCATGTTATTGGTCTAATGAAAAGCTTAATGGCTGATAGCTAGGCAGGAGAGGGATAGGTGGGCTGCCAAGCGGAATAAATACGAGGAGAAATCTAGGCTCAAGAAGAGAAGAGAAAAATGAGAGAAGGAGGAAGGAACAAAGGAGACGCCTGAGGCCAGAGGCCAGAAAACAGGCAGCCACTGCCAGTCAGCCAGAAGCCGAGGAAGTAAAATATACAGAAAGTAAAAAGCCCCGAAGCAAAAGATAATTGAAGAAGAAACAGGTTAATTTAAGTTAAAAGAGCTAAGCTGAGGCTGAGCATTCAAAACTAATAAGTCTCTGTGTCATGATTTGGGAGCTAGCTGGTGGCCCAAAAGTAAAAGCTTGGTACAGATACTCAGCTCTGAGAGTTCCAGAATAAAATTGGACAACTCTGTTCTGAATTCTTAAGAACAAATTTATTACTATTTAGTTTCCAGCATAATTATTAGGTAGTAGGAGCTCAATAAATTACTGTTGAATGAGCAAAGAAAAAAGGCCAAGCTTAAGAAGATACTGCCACAGGAAGGAAATGTAACAGTATCAGGGAAACCATAGGTCAGTAAACATTGCACATGCACGGTTGTAAACCACACTTATATACAATTAAAAAGTAAATAACTTCAGTTATTACCTTGCCTTCAGTGAAATCATGGTATTCATCCTCTGTAATGACATAGCATACACTCTGTAGAATATCTTGATAGTAACTGAAATACAATATTGTTGATAACTGAAATATAGTATTGTTGAATGTGCATATACAAATTTTTAAAAAGAAAATTTTAACTTCATATTGTTGAATTCAATTATTTTTGTATTTATTTGGTCTTTGCAATATTGATATACATTTACTTTAAGAGTGTTGGTTTTCTGTAGCCAGCATGAGATGAACGGGAGAAATTGCTCTTACGAAAACACATTCTTTTCTCTTTGTTTAGCATATTTTGCTTACAAGTGATTAGAATGTTAGATATTGCTAGTTAATTAGTCCTTAATTGCTCAGATCCAGGTGGCATCCATCATTTTATGCAGGAACCAAGCACATAAATTACTTTCCATTGAGCCCAGAATGATTTCCGGGTCAACCACTGAACTGCAGATCATTTTAAGGCAGGTTCATTGGAAACCAGCTGATTGCTGTCTGGGAAACAGATCTCTTTGGTTATGGGTTTAGATTTTTTGAAAAATAAGGAAGCATCCATGCACTTGCTCATTTTGAGGATAATGACCATGGACTTGAAAGATTGCAGGTCTGGTTCCCTTTCTCATGAAGTGCTGTGACTTCCTGGCAGTTTGGTGGTAAAGATCATTTCCCCCAGAAAGTCCCAGAAGTCTAGAATGGAAAATGATCTTAGGAAAGCCATTTGCCAGGAACCCCTGCTGGCCTTTCTCCATGCTACATCCAGGCTTCTTTACCTTAAGATATCCTCGGAACAATTGTCCATGGCAATTATTAGGTTTGACCTGTCAGAGGATTAGAAAAACTAGTTTTGCTGTTGAAGGTGGAATTAGCACTGGCATCCATTAAATGCATAGGCAAGAGGAAGGTCTTCAAAAGCTATAATTCATGAACTTCTGGGTGGAACTAAGAGGAGATAACTGATGCATATTTCCTGGTTGAAAAACAATGATGACTTGCCAAGTCCTACACTGTAAGGTTAGGAATGGTCCGATTATCCATGGGGGAGATGATTCATTTAAGGATAAAACTAACAGCAATGCAAAGGAAAAGAACATGTCCAACTTTTTGTCCTGACTTTGGATTTTATTGGAAATGAGCTGATTACTGGCTGAGAGATGATGCCTTCTGGTAAGTGTTTAGGAATTCTAAAAACTGGGATGTGTCTGTTCACACAGTCACTGTTCAGATAATGCCTATGAAGTTCAAGCTATAAACAAATGGGAGTTAAAAATGTTAGTAAAAATTGCGACTGCTGGAACGAGAGCTTAAGTGACCCCAGACTCCACTCGTGAACACTTCCATATGAAGAAGAAATGAGTAAGAGTGTAAATCCTCAAGAGATAAAATCACGTCACTTCCTTGACTTAATTCATTTACTTGTTCTGTTTAGTATTTGTTAATCTGACAGGTAGTTTTTGTTGCTAATTATGGTCAGGTAACAGTTGTAGGCACAGGAGAGACAGCTAGCTGCAAAACCAAAGGGATGTATCCATACACACAGCAGTCACAGTAGGAGAAGTTCCATGACAAAGAAGTAGGATGCTAAAAGGAATAGCAAGTGATGTGAGAGGCCAAGCCTGACAAGGTATGTCATGACATTTCCATGTTTGATGGATCATGAGTGTAGCGGGGAAAACAGCATTGGATAGGAAGATACTGGCTTGGTGGGGATTGCTTGATCCTGGATGAGGGAGACTGAGGGATTGTGGGGGCAGCAGGAGAGATGGTGGTGGGAAATCAAAAATTCATGTTGGCTATTTTTAAGTTGGAAATGCCTGTTAGATATTAAGAAGGGTTTACTGAGGGGGCAATTGGACAGCAAGCGAGGAACGCTGGGGAAAATCAGGGTTTCATGTAAAATCTGGGAGTTACAGGCATATTAAATAGAGTTCAAAGTTCCAGGGTTGGGTGAGATAATCAGGGAAGTAGAACAAGAATAAAAGGAAAAGGTGGAGGGCAGGTCAGGGCCACTCCACATTTTCAGGTCAAGCAGAGAATAGACCCAGGCAGGCATGGGCAATGCAGTAGGAGAACTGTGAGTGTGTGGTATTCTACAAACTAAACGACCCCGAACAGGATGAACAGTCTTCCTAAGTGGTGCTGCGAGGGAGAGGAGCCCTGTGGAATTGTTTAAAATTGTCTAAATGTAAGATGAGATCTGTCAAGAAGAGAGAACACATGTTGAATAGTGAAGGACAGGAAAATTTATGTGTTCAGATATATGGTTACTTCATATCGCTATGCAACTTTTCTCTACAACATTGTGTTCATGTTTTAAATACTGCAGAAACATGGACTCCAGAATCTCAAAATGACCTTTCCTGCATAAAATAGCTATATTTACAGTCATATCCAGAGGTTTTGCTTCAATCCCATTTGATATGACTTAAAATTTCTGTTTTCTTTTAATATATGGTATGAGATACATTAATACCTGGGTGACCCATCTGTTGTTCGTGTCTACTGCTAGCATCCTTCTTCAGGTTGGGGTCATCCCTTGCCTGGACCACATCATCTACTCCTTTTTTTATTGCTTCGGAGAAGCATCTATCAAGACAGGATTTAGTGTTTAAGCCACTGCAGACACTTGGGAGATAGATGCAAGGAGCACAAGAGGGAGAAAAGTTGAAGACTCTTGCTCAGTTTTGATACCTGCGCAAAAGGAGGGAGTGCAGAAAATTCTCATATCATGGGTTAGTTCTAAGAAAGTTTTGGCCAGGATGGTAGTGAGTCCCCAAAGTTGCCTCTTCAAGAAGTCCCAAGTACCCAAATAAAGGACCAGCAGAAGTCCCACACCATACCCAGACATTGACAGAACCTGGCTGGAGACTGATGGGAGAGGAGCTGATAAGGGTGGATGGCTCTCCTCCTAGCTCAGTTGTAGCTCCTTTAACTCAATGAAGATCCTCACAGCCAAGTTTGTTACAGAAGTCTGGGCTTGATATGCGTGTAGTCACTTAGAGAAGGGACCCTGCTAGGCGGGAGCAAACCTCTACGGATGAATCTTCTGAATGATGATGACTCTCTGAGTCAAGATGACAGGGAAGCACTGCAATTTAGATTCAGATGTCCTAATGAAGCACTGAGTCATGAGAACTGCTCATGATCTAAACCCAGATAAGAAAATCCCTTGCCTGAGGAGCCTTAAACCGAACTGTGGTTTGCAGTGACCCACGGCAGATAAAGAAGCATGGGCTTAGGACTGAGGATGATAATATAACCCCTCGATATCTTTGCTTCTGGCTTCCTCAGAATTGAACCCCACCACCTCCTGACAGGGGTGGGCCTCTTCCACTTTCCTTTGACTCCATGGTTTCTGTTACTCAGTTCTGTTTCTGAGGCTGTATCTGTCCAGCTCTCTGGGTGAAGTTAAGCTCCCTTCATCAAGGTTTCTCCTTCAGCTTATCTGGCCATCTCAGTTCTCCATTCTCCAAGAAAGCACCAGGATCACATGGCCTGCATTCTCCCCAGGGAACCCCACATGGGATATGTTCACTAATTACTGCTTGAGTTGAGGGAATATGGATTCAATGGCCTTAGGACTACAGTGTTGCAGGGAAGTTGTTTACTGTGGGTGTGGGGCTTAACAATCCTTTCTCTGAAAGGGTCAGATAGTAAAAATTTTAGTCTTTTCAGACCCAGATGAACAGTTGAGTTTATTAAAGGTGTATTTGCATTATGGTTGGCCAATAAAGTTTTGCATATATATGTATATATATAGTGTGTGTGTATACACACAGATTCAGACACATAGATACACAGATATAGACAGCAGACAGACAGACATATACACACATAGACAGAAACACACTGATACATGGACACACACACACACACACACCCTTTCCATATACTATTTGGAATATACTTGTAGTTAGGAATTATGTGTTGTTGGTCTAAAGTTTACTTTTAACTTAACATCATATATTTATAAAAAATGTTGGCCATCCTAATTTATAGAATTATTTAAAATATGACTACTTGAAAACCATTCTTAGCTCTCATGCCACAAAAATCAGGCTGTCATGTTGGGCCCAGGACTGTAGTTTGTTGATCTGTCTTCTTGTATTACTCAGTTTGGTTTCAGTAGCTATCCCTTCGGATAGGGATAGGATGTAGGGATTTTAGTGCTTGTTAGATCCTGGAACAGCTGGAGGAGGAGACTTTACACTGTGTCTCCAGGAATGAGCCCCAAATCACATGCCAGAATTGGCCTGCCAAGGACACAGCCATCCCGGTGTCAGCGTCTAGTGTTCTTGCAGTTTAGTCCGGGGGAGACCTGTTGGCTCCAGAAACATATTTTATCATCTTTCCTTTGTTGGGAGAGCTACACGATGTCTTCTCATCAGTACCAGTTAATTATCTCTCAAATGCTCCTCTCTCTCCATTTAATTCCATCCTCTATTCAAGTTCCATGCACGAGTATCTGATTGGCAGCCACAGCTAATGCAGTAGCTGCATGGGGTCTGTGAAACAGCTTTAGCTTTCTAGTTTTGAACACATGGAAATGAAATCTGGTCCTGAGCAAAGCAGGCCTGGTGTGGAACAATCCTGTTTATTGTGTCCGTCTTCCTCCTTACCAGCCTACTTCACTTTTCACATTGTCTGTGCCAGCCATCGCCATCTGGGAGATTTCTTTGTGTTGCCTTTCCAAAAACACAGGTCAGGTCTGCAGTGAAAAAATGACCATAAAGTTCCCCTCCATCCTGGATTGTTTATTTTGCCCAAAAGAAGACCTCTGCTCCCAGGGCTTTGTGAATGGCCCCTGGTAATCCCCTCAATCTTTCAACTTTGGCCCTTCATCAGTGTGACTCCGGCCTTTCAGTTTAAAGCTTAAGTATATTGTATTTCTCAGTCCAATACAAACAGAGCGAAGGCACAGAGCACCAGATGCAAAGCTGAACTCAAGCAAAACCAATGAAATGAAGAATTCAAGTGAAGCGTGAGATTGCTGTGTATAATTTATTCTCGACATAGTTGATTCACCAAAAATGCCATTCATACAGACACTAGGGATAATTTGGACAAAGTTTGAAGTTACCTCCTTTCTTAAAATATCTCAGGGTTTCTTTTAAATGAGTCATCTTTTTGTTCCTTTCCAGAAGTGAGCTGTGCCTCCCGACTACAGGACTAATCCTATGCTTGGCAGTTGAATTCTTTCCGATCTCTTTATGCCTCACTTCAGCAGTTATTCCATTTCTTCTCAGTTCTATTCTTCCTGCCCTTTCTCTCCCTCAAGACACCTGCGTTTCTCCATGGCTGTGTGTCACTCTTTCAGCTCACTGAATTTCTTCACCAAGATTCTCAAGTGAATGGTCCGATTTTTAAAAAACTGTCCCCTTTTTGTTTTCTAAAACCAATGAAAATGCTTTCCACAGGGGTTCAGTTTGACCTCTTAATAAATCCCCACTGTCCCTTTCTCAAGTATTTCTCCTTCTATTTTGCTTAGCATTTGATGTTTGGATCGCTGCACTTGCTTCACTTAGTTCTTGATGATGCTACCCTGCCCTGTTGCCTGCTGATAGGTTCTGTTGCTTAATTTCCGCAGAGTCCTTCCTCCTTCTGTCACTCTTGTACACTTGCTTACCTCCCTTTTTTTGTTTTATATTCTTATTCCCATTTTAATAACCATACCATTTGCCTGCACATATACGTTGGACACTACATTAGGAGAGAAAAAAGTCTTCCTGAACTTGGTTCCCAGAAATTTGTCCCTACCTCTCTCACTGCTTATAAGCCAGACTTCTAGGTCAAATCCAAAAGTCTCTTATCTTATATCTTTCTGCTCTGGTTTTTCTCATAGATCACAATATGGCAATTAATAGTCCTTGTCATCCCCACCCCTGTCAAAAGTATAGTTATCTTATTATTAGCAGCGTTTCTAAACTGCTGATCTGCTTCTCACTCAATTCTCATGGCTATTAAGCCAACAGCATACCAACTCCTCCTGATATTTCTTGAAAGGATTTTGTATTTCTGGTACCACCTCTCCACACCCCACCTCATTCATGTTTCTCTGGTTACTGGGTATTAGTTTTTCTATTTGACTTCTTTAGTGTGAATCAATCTCACATACCTGGAAAACAGAGATAAACATGGCATCATGCATTCTCGTCACTTGTTTCTAAGACAGGAAAGGCACAGAAGGCACTATTGTGTAGGGACAGTGAAATATGAGGTATGTTTCCATGGCTGTTTCTGGGCGTAGCTCCCAGAGCTTTCCTTTGTCTCACTTAGGCTCCCTATTGTGGGTTGAATACTTGAAATCTTATTTTCAGTGGTTAATCGTCATTCTTCATGGAATAATAGGGGGATTATCTTAAAAAAATCAAAGTTCTACACTATTTGATTCTAATATTTTAATAAATTGCTAAAATCCTTTTCTGAATGAACTAATACAAATAAATCATTTTTCAGAATTTTTTGAAGTCTCCTTACCATACCCAGGACAGGACAGGGTAGGGCCTTTTCTACTTTTATGCTTGTTAGTTTAAAGTGATTTATTTTAAGTCAAAGAATAAAAATATAAAATTGTTCATACTATTGGGGCACCACATGCGGTTTTGCTACAAGGATAAACATTGTTCAACTTTAAACTCAAGGCAAACATTTATCCCATCAAGGTTCTATCATCTGTTGATGACAGAAACATTTATAATAATTTCTTGAGTTTTTGAAACATACATAGCTTGAAGTTACTGTTTAATGCAATGCTGTAGCACTCCTGAACTTCTTATTCCTAAGTCTGGTTCTGTACCCCTTGGTCAGCCTCCCCACATAACTGCTTCTACTCTCCTGGGCATTTCATTCTGCTCTCTCAATTTCAGTGACTTAGAATTTTATATTCTGCATATGAATGAATGAATCATGGAATGCTTGTCTGTTTCATTTGGCTTATTTTATTTGGCTCAGTGATCTCCTGTTCTTTTCCTTTCACACAATAGGATTTCATCCTTTCTGGGGTTGTGTATTATGTACTATTCTATTACGTAATATACTACAGTTTTCCATTTATGCAGTGTTTCATCTCTTGGCTTCTGTGAACGGTGATGCAGTATACAAGTACTGATGTATCTTTAATGAGCTGACTTTGTTTCCTTTGGATCTGTGGCCTACAATGGAATTAAAGAATTATAGTGTAGTTCTTTTTTTTCTTTTAACTTTTTGTAGGAACTTTTGTATAGTTATCTTTATGTACTCATTTATATTATCATCAAAAGTGTATGAAGGCTCACTTTTCTCAATATCTATTATCTTTAATCTATATTATAATAACCAGTCTTACTGAGGTGAAGTGCTAGCCTGTGTGGTTTTGATTTGCTTTTCCTTAGTCACTTATTACACTAACATTTTTGAGAAATGGGCCTGCTGACCTCTTGTGTGCCTCTTTTTGAGATATGTTTATTTAGGTCTTATGATCTGTGTAAGAATGGCTCCAATAGGTGCGTATGTTTGGAAACTTGATCCACAGTTGGTGGAACTGTTTGGGAAGGATTAGGAGATACAGTCTTGTTGGAGGAGGTGTGTCACTGCGGGCAGGCTTTGAGGTTTCAAAGGACTCACAAAGTTCCCAATGTGTCTTCTCTGCCTTCTGCTCGTATAGGTCAAGATGTGAACATCAAAATGAGACAAGGAGCAGCTGAGAGTTCCTGCCACATGCCTTTTCTACACCACCATGGACTCTAGCCCTCTGAAACTGTAAGTTCAACTAAATGCTTTCTTTGGTAATTTGCTTTGGTCATGGTACTTTGTCATAGCAATCCAAAACCCTAAGACAGGTCTATTCTTGTTAATGGAAGAGCAGAGCAAGGAAAAGGACCGGGGGGATAGTTAACAGTAAAGATGTTTGAGAAAACTATATAGAAATTTGCTATTTTTGAAGCTTCCTTTGTATAAATGTCTGTCTGTCTATCTATCTATCTATCTATCTATCTATCTATCTATCTATCNATATATATATATATATATGAAATTTAAATAATGTTAACCTATATTTGGGGTGGAGGATAGGTTATCAAAGAAAAAACCCACTATCAGGTGTAGGGTAGCTTGTTTATGAACTGTTGGTCTAGGAGGTCCCATGGAATACCCCCAAACAGTAAGGCTATTGATATTGCTTTTGGTTACCTGCCAGAACTTAATGATAAGACCATCAAGTTAAGGTAATTTACAGCCTCCAAAGATGTTCTAGCCTGAGCTAAATATATCCTCAAGATTATTTCTGTGGAGATTAATAAGACTCTATTACCAAAATGTCTTGGGGAAACTGGAACTTGGCAGGCTTTTCCAATTGTTGTAAGGACGGGTCTATGTGAGCATTATAGTCCAGTAGCAATATCTGTTTGTTTTGTTTCCTTTGTTACTCAGGTTTTGTTTTCTAATAGTATTTTCACAAGAGTTATATAATAAAATCAATAATACATTTTATGCATGTTGCATCCATAATGTTTAACTTAATCCTCGTACTTACTGTCATCTTATTACACTTTGGGATATACTTACTGAATTTTGGACATGGTAGAAAGTTCTAGTAATACAAATATTGTATTCCTTGGTCTGTACTTGGAGGAGGCCATCACAGGAAACAGTTTGGAGTAGTCACTAAGGTGCATTCTAAATGTCCCCTTTAAGAGATATCGTCCTGTTCCTTGCAGTTCCTTAACTGCTCTCAAGATCACCCTGAATAGCTCTTGACCAATTACTGAGCACTGTGGAGAATACCAGGCTTGATCATTTTTTACCAAAGTAGGACTGCTCCCAGATAATCTTTGTGCTGGCTTCCCATTTGCCTGGCTAAGACTTCCTTGGTACTATTCTGCTGTCCAGTCTTCCAGTTCCTCCTCCAGTCTTCCATCCTTTTCTTTGTCTGCTCAACACATTGGACCTGTGCCATGGTGTAGAGGCTTCCTTTGCCTTCATATGCTCCTTTTTTTCTTTTTTTATGTCTCACAAACTTTACCTATAATACATTTCTTCACCAACAGTACATTTCTTTCATTCTGCCTTGGCATCTGGCATCTATCAGCCCACCCAAACTGACAGCACACGGATGATTATTTTTAAATGTGCAAGGTTTACAGAAAATGTCTATTGCCTTTCATAAAGACTTGGAAAGCTTTTCCTTTGCATTCTTTGTCTACTCTACCTCGAACAGTTCTGACTTTAATACAGAATATATTCTATTCCTCTAAAAGAAAGAAATTTAATTTTGTTTACTGATAATTCTTTATCTTTCTTGGTAGTACCAATAAAGCTTGTTGAAGAATGGGTGAGATGTCATTGCATATATCACAAAGGAAGAGTAACTATTCTGGTTTTAAAATGATGAGACATTTTCTAGGTGAACAAGAGGGAAGATTATTTGGTAAGTCCATCATATACAACTATTTGCTAAGCATAGAGTATGAACAAGCATTCAGGAAGCAGCAAGTGATTTCTACTGACTAGAACTTACTATGCTTTGGAATTTTGAGAAACGGAAATGATGAGGAAGAATGAGTTAATTTTGAGTATCGTAGGCTCTTGCTAACTGTATATCACTTCTCAAATACGTTGTGTGAAAAGATGAAGTGAGTTGCCTACATAGCAGAAATGTTACGGCTATATTTTATCTTGCCGGAGAAAAAGAAAACAATGGTGGAAAATTATTTATGACCATGCATGTTTCAATTTTTCTTTAGAAAGATCAAGAGAAGAATCAATGTCTGTTTGTTTCTGATGCTATAACAATGAAAATACACTTTCTGTGTCATAACAAGAGAGCTCTTTTTATTATTTATTCTTCTTTGGCACAGGAAGATTATTATATATCAAATCCTTCTGGACTTTCTTCTGGAATAATTCATGAGTCTTCCCTTTCTTTCCATGTCCACATTTCTGTAGGCATTCTGGTTTTCAGCCCAGTCTCTATATTGCGTCTCAACACCTCTGATTCAGACATTGCAGGGCTTTACTGGTAGTTGGAAAGGATCCTGCAAGAACCATTTTTCTTTTTCTTTTGTAATACTATGGATTGAACGTAGGGAAGTGCATGCTGGGAAAGCATACTGCTATTACCCTGTACCCCAATCCCAAGTATTATTTTTTTACTACTTTACTTCCTTGGGAGTATTGCTCTTTATTTTATGTGTGGTATGTATGTATGTATGTATGTATAGCTTTGTATGTGCATGTAAATGTGTGGGTGTGTGCAAGCAAGCATGTTTGTGTGGAGGCTGAAACTTATGTAAGGCATCTTATGCTATTTATTGTTCTCCAACTTACTGTTTTTCAAAAACTTTATTTACTTACTTGTCTTTTTACTTACCTATTTATTTTTCATGTGTATACATATTGTGATTTTTGTGTAGAGGTTAGAGCCAGCTCTCTCTATTCACTGTGGACTTGGGAGATTGAATTTAGGCCATCAAGCATGTGAAGCCAGCACTTTTACCTGCTGTGCCATCTCACTGGTCTTCCATGCTAGCTTTTGAGATAGTATCTTTTCAAAGAACCTGAAAGTCACTGATTTGATGATACTAGGTGGCCAGTGAGCTTTGGGGGTCTGCCCATCTCCTGTGCCCAGCACTGGTATTACAATATGTGCCATCAAGTGTAGATTTTTATGTGGGTTCATGGGATCCAAACTCAGGTCCTCGTGTTTTGTACAGAAAGCATTTAACCACTGAGCCATCCACCCAGACCCTCCCTTAGAACATAGTTTATTGGTTGTTATTGAGCAATGGCATGTATACCATATAGAGGTAGGGCTTCAGTTTTGATTTCTATGTATCACCATCTCACCAGTTTTACCACTTAGTACTTCCCAACATTGCCAAAGAAATCCCTTAGTAATTTTCTATACAATTTGTTTCTTTTAGTTTTTTTTAATATAGTTACCTTATTTGGAAATAAATATTTCCTATCCATAGATCTACTTACACACTCACTTTCATCTTGAGTATGTTCACATTTGTATGTGTGTGCATGTGTACAAACACAAGTGTACATGTGTATATAATATATATATATATATACATATATAAATACATATAGCTTTTTTACTTCACACATGTGCTTTTACTTCTTGTCTTAGATAAAGAGATTAAGTCTTTACAGCATTTTTTCATTGTGCTTGATGCTGTTGGTGCTTGTCTATTACATTAGTTTCTGAAGCAGTACAGTAGGTGCATATCTCCCAAAAACTACACATTCAATGCTTGGTTTCCTTTTACTTTTTCACTTTCAATCAACTACTGTGTATCTCAGCCTTTCCATCCCTTATCAGTGTCAGAAGCAGTAATTTTCTCCTGGGATAGGATACCAGGATAAATAGTCACAAATGGCACACCCCAAGGAAGGTTATTTAATTAAATGAAGATATAGGGCATTTCTCTAAACTATAATTTGCTTTTCATATATTTCTTTTTAATTTTGCAAAAAGTCATTAATCACTCATTTATAATAGTCATTCGCATGGGCATACACATCTGCTTTGGAAGTCGTTATCTATAAAAAGTTTTAGAAATTCATGAAAAATGTAAATATACTGTCAACAACATCCCAGAAGAGAATATTTCATTTCTAAGAAGTCAGATATATTATCTAAACTTCAAAAATTCACAAGATTAGTCATGCTTTCAAACACAAATTGCAGCTTCATTTGTTGCAGGGCAAATACTTAAATTACTTTTTTTTATCAAGATGGGAAATAGAATCCTAATGGCATCATCTCCAAGAAATCTGTGCTTTCCCTTCCCCCTCTTCCAAGTAAGATAGATAAGCTGTTTTATTTCTGTGAGGACGGGAGGCGAAGGAAAGATAAAGGTGGAGAGGAAGCCCATTCCACCTGCTCCCATTAGCTGCCATGCTCAACACCTTCAAAGCAATGTAGTAAGGAGGCAGACTCTATCTTTTCATTTTCATTTCTCTGGAGTTCTTACCTAAAACTATACAGTGAAAAATAGCATTTTATTTACTGTGCCTTTATGTAGCATGAATAATAAAACCTAGAGACAGATACTGGGGTCCAAGCTAAAGATCAGAAAAGCAAGGCAGTTAAGCCACTAGAGAGTTCTCAACTCTACCAATGCTCAGATGGAAGGGACAATTCACGGAACCTCAGACTGCCCTGCTCTCCACCAAACCTCATACTGCACTGAACTCCTGCCTTATTTTCTTCTCTAGTGCTGGGATTAAAAGTGTGAGCTTTCTTTCTCTTTTTAGACAAATTCAATGTTGTGTAGTCCAGGGTGGCCTTGAGTCCTGGGGTTAAAGGTGTGTGCCACCACTCCCTGGCCTCTTGTGGCTTATCTCTACACTCTGATCTTTAGGAAAGTTTTATTTATTAAAGCACAAATAAAATATCACTACACCTTTGTTATCTTTTAAGTGTATTTTAAATTATCATACAAAGTACCAGGCATCATTATGGTATTTTCAAGCAGAATGTTTTAGGTGACCCCACACCCTCACTCAACTCTTAGTTAAGTGGTCTTGAATGAATCCATCAAAGGGACTAAATAATTTTTACCTCCTATTTGTTAGTCAACTTCCTAAGTAATAATGCCTTAAAATATTTGATTTCTTTAGTTTTTTTTCTTTTAATGTTTGTCTTTTCTCACTGGTTCCCACTTTCCATTTTGTTGTGTATTGATTTATGGTCAACAAAGCTGTTGGGACAAAGAACATTTAAAATTCAGTAGCTGGGAGATGGTGACTCGTTCCTGCCTCATTTGGTCCAGGGCAGTAGCTGGGAGAAGGTGGTTTCATCCCTGCCTTATTTGATCCAGGGCATGTGCTCTAAGCTGACAGCTGGCTTGTTTCCAAGGAAGTATCCTTGGAGTCAGTTGACAAGAGTTATTGCAGTAGTCAGCAAGCCACGTTCAATGCCTCTCAGCTGTAGTGAGAGAGCAGGAACCAAGGGCAAGCAAATTCTGCTTAATGGAGTGATACAAGTTTAGCTCATACTTCCTGTTCCCACCCAACAGGGAAGCTATTAACCACAGACTGTGCTCAGGCCCTGGTGGCTGACTTAATTAGCCACACCTGGGCTGCTAATCACACCCACCCCTGTGTTGTGGTAGGAGGGAAATGGTTTCTGGTTTCTACTCTCTTGGTGAAGAGGAAGCCATTCCTGCCACAACTTCTTCCTTCTAGAAACTCACCATATTATCCTGATCGATGCAGGAGCTAGAAAATATTTAAAGAAAACACATGTTCCTCTCCCGGACACCCGTTTCCTTATCTTCATGGTGGTTTTGTTTAATATAATCTTCTCTGTGGGCAATGATATTCCACATAAAAGATATTTATATTCTGCTCATTTACTCTAAGTTTGGGAAACCTATTATTTATTTCTAACATCTTGGCATTGATTAATTTTATAATAAAGCAGTCTTAGATTTTTGTTACAAAAATTTCCACATCTGTGGTCTAACCCAAACTACAGCAGGAGCACCAAGCCCAGAAAGTGTTCAAAATAAAGGGGAGAAATCATTGAGTTAAAATCTAAAACAAATATCACTATGTATTCTTTTTCTTAATTTGTTTTATGTGTAGGCATGCTCTATCTGCATGCATGCCTGCATGCCAGAAGAGGGCATCAGATCCCATTATATAGATGGTTATGAACCACCATGTGGTGACTGGGAATTGAACTCAGGACCTCTGGAGGAGCAGTCAACTGTTAACCACTGAGCCATCTCTCCAGTCCAATACATACGTATTCTTAACTAGCTCTAAAATAAGCTAGAGTTTATATCAGCTCTAGGTATTCATAAAATGTCACTGCACAAGCATGAGTGGATATGAGAGTGAGATCTATAATGAAATACATTTTGCTAACTTTGCCCGTTATGTCCTCTCATCTCAACTTTGATACCACATAATGGACTCATGGAAGATAGAGAAACCAAGCAGGTACTTTCTTGGAAGCTGCCTTCCTAGTGGCTAGCTTTCATAATGCTAGATCCTCCATGCTACCAGGGAGAAAAGTAATCATCAATCTCACCCAGCTGTGAAAGTCACAATGATTGGCTTAACAAGATAGATAGATATGTCCAAAGCTACAATAGTGCAATAGTACTATGAATGTCACGGGAGTAACCAACCACTTTGTGCTGTAAGGACCACTCTAGATGGAACCCATTTCTGGCACTATTAATGGGACTAAGAATGTGTGACCAGATAGACCAGGTCATAGACTCCAGGGGGAGAACCAAATACTGTCCTGCCAGATAGACAGTATTAAAACTATTTCTTGTGACTTTTTGGTATACCCATAGATCATTGCATCTCCCAACCCTTATCAAAGAAGCTTCTACCTGCAGTAGATAATGACTAACACAGAGACCCTCTGTAGGTGGCGTTTCTCCATGTACTCAGAAGTCACTCCCAAATAACTACACAGATACTCATTATTAATTATAAATGATCAACCAATAGCTCAGGCTGGTTACTAGCTAATGCTTACATTAATTAATATTTCTTATCTACCCTTTGCCTTGTGATGGCACCTTCTTTCAACAGAGCATGTTCATCTTGCTTCTTTCTGCATCTCTCTTGACTCTTGAGACTCTGCCTTTCTTCCCAGGATTCCTCTTCCTCCAAAATCCTGTCTAGCTATCAGCATATCAGCTACTTAATAACCAACGAGAGAATTACATATTTATATTTTAGAAAATGATTATTCCAAAACAATCTTCAACTGGTCAAAGTACAGAGAATTAAAGCCCTGCAGGGGCTGTTTGCATCACACCTCCCCAAGGCTCAGAGAACTTCCTGGAAGAAAGCATGGGAAGGCTGTAAGAGGAAGAGGCAGTGACAGACTGAAACGGTCTTTCTGGACACACAGATCATCTGCACATGTGAAATCACAGTGATAATCATGTCTGAATTTGCACAAGCTCAAGCCAGATGAAATCTCAGCATGGAGTGAGGAGGCAGGCAAAATTCCACCAGTAGCTAAGGATCCATTGCGATTTGATAGCTTCTGGGAAAGGGAGAGTCAGAGTTCAAAGCACAACTCCTGGTAGGTAACCACATTCCAGGGCAGGCCCCACTCTCAAAAATAGTTGGGAGATACAAGCCAGACTCAACACGGAAACAAAAAAGAAGAAAACTCAATCTGGGCAGGTAGGGAGCAAATAGGAGGAGCTATAGGTAAATATAATAAAAATGCATCATATGAAATTTCCAAAGAACAGGTAAATATTACTTAAAAACTAATGACATACTAAGTAAGTGATAATATACTCAGAAGTGGTGTAAATTTTTGTGTTAATTCAAATGAAGTTGTATTTAATACCAACCACATAGCAAGTTCTTTTCATCATAATATAAATAATCACATAAAATATAACTAACACCTGGGTACCTGGGCATTTATGGCAGCAGCAATGAAGAATAGCCCACATGGCTTTTTGCTTTTAACAACTGTTTTGTTCTGTATTTTACAAAAGCTTATTCAATAAAGCTTGGGTGGGAAGTTATGAGTGTGTGTGTGTGCGCGTGTGTGTATGTAAGGAGTGAAAGGAGTAAGAGGCAATAGCTTGGAAAATAATGTCGCTGCCACTGAGTTAGGAGTTTAGATGTGGTCTAACTGTAGGCATCGGATACCCTCTGGTATAGTAGGAATGGGCAAATAGCGAAGACCTAAGACATAAGCTCTCACTGAAAATTCATGATCAGGTCAAAAAGAAAATAAAAGATGGAATTTACCTTCTCTGCCTCTGTATCTGGTCATACATGGAGCTTTAGTTTTGTCTGTTCCTGGAATATGCATCAAAGGTAGGCCTCAGAAGACTTGGTTTAACTTGTGGGTGTACATTTTATTTATAAAAAAACTTCAAGATGCTCTTTTGGACCTCTAACTACATCCTAAATGCCCAGATAAGGAAAGTAAACTCACAAAATCCTAGTAGAACACAATGATGTCTGCTTCAGCTGTTGTAGCGCTGGGACAACATCTAATGAGAGAGTCAAGAACCAGTGTGTTCCTGATTCTCACTAAGCTCTGCTGATTGTAGTTCAATGAGAAGAACATTTTTTTCCATGAGGATCAGGGGAACTTTCTTGAATTCAGGCCCAGAGAGCCTGCTTTGCTGAGGTGAATTCAGGGATTCAATGTTGTGTCTTGAAAATACTGTTTTCCTGTAGTCATCCATTATTTCTGACTTTCACAATTACCTTTCTCTTCTTTCTTACTGTTGTCTCTCCATTTAATGCTAAGCGGATCATGTCTCATTCTCTGCATCTTGGTCAATTGTGACTCTCTATGTTAATTTGCATCTACTAAAAAAGAAACTTCCTTGGCGAGGACTGAAAGATACACCAATCTCTGGCCATAAAAGTAAATCACTACTCATCAGTTTAATATTGTGCTCATCTAGCAAAGTAATGATAATAGGTTCTCCCATAGGACCCATGACCCACTTTTCCAAGTATATTGTCCATTTTTTTAGATGTTGAATATCTTTATAATAACTGGGAACCCTAACAATGAATATATATATTGCAGAAAATGAGTTAGGACACAGACAGGCATTTATTCTAAAGGTACACATGTTTGTCACCAATAATTACTTATATATTTATGCTTTATCTTCTTGAATATAGAAGTCAAAACCAATTTATAGAGTATAGTAGGAACAACATGCTTGTTCTTTTAAAAGACTTATTTGTTAGGAGTGGTTGGTATCTGAAAGTGCTTTGTGATATCTAAGAATTATTTATTTTAGTGTGCTCTTTAATAAATATGGACTGTTGTCTATGCAGAAAAGACATGAAGGGACTGGAGAGATGGCTCAGAGTTTCAGAACACTTGCTACTCTTGTAGACTGTGACTCAGTTCCCAGCATTCACATGGTGGCTTACATCATCTGTAACTGAAGATCTAGAGGATCTGATGTCATCATTTGGGCTTTGAGGGCAACAGGGGCATGTGTAGTGTAGAAAAGCAGGTAAATACTTGTGCATATAAAACAAAAATAAGGAAATTAAAAAATATTAAAAACCTTTTTTGAGATTGTAATATGTTTACATTAACATTATACATACAATATTATTCCTAAATCTATAAACACAACTTTCTCAGTCCATATAACATTACTTGTATTTATACATATATGTATATATATATGCACACATGAATATATATGTGTGTGTGTTTTCAGGGTTGATCATTTGGTATTGGACAGCCAATTGCTTTGCTCTTCCATGGAAAAGACTTTCTCTCAGCACTTCTTAGTCGACTGTAGTTCTCTGTGTAGGGCTGAGGTCCTTTGGGTCCTTTCCCCATTCCACATACATTAGTATGTCTACTGGTATTGTTCTGTTTAAGTTCATGTTTAAGCAGCCATATTGGTGAGACTTCATAGGTGTAGCTTCTCTGACATTTTAAGAGAACACAGTGCCACAGTGAACTCCCCATTCCTCTGGCTCTTAAAATCTTTCTGTCCCCTCTTCTGCAGCAATCTCTGACCTTTGGTGCAAATGTGTTATAGATGTAACAGCAGGGGCTTGGCACCACAATCCTTCATTTTGATTGGTTATGGCACTGTGTAATAATCTTTGCCTGTTGCAAAGAGGAATTTCTTTGATGAGGAGCAAGAACTATACTCATCTGCATGTATAAGGACAAATATTTAGACTGTGGTTAGGAATTATGCTGGTTTCTTAAAGTGAAAGTTGTAGGGTCCCTGCCAAGATCCATGACTTCACTAGCCCTGGATAGTTCACTCAGTTTCCAGTACCAGGCCTGACTTTTTGTTGAGTAGGCCTTAAGTTCAAGTAAGGAATTGTTGGTTACTGCCAAGGTGTGTGTGCCACTACTGTGCCCTTTGTGTTAGTGTGTCATGCTGGTCCTTGTTGTAGTTCATAGGTATCATCTATGGGTAGGACTGTTGCTTGATTACCTCCCTTGGAAGCTTGGATGGCAGGTACCCTATTTTACTCAGAGAGGAAGCTTTTTTTTCACTTTCTTTATTATTACTAAAAATTTCCCCCTCCTCCCATTTTCCTCCCTCTCCCTCCATTCCTCCTCCCCCTCCCTTTCCAGTCCAAAGAGCAGTCAGGGT